>WAAE01019478.1:0-16522 GCA_013400495.1 Nicator chloris | reverse complement strand
GCACTGCTCAGAGTTTCTCGCTAGGTTGTAGCCTGCACCCCNCAGCACTGCTCAGAGTTTCTCGCTAGGTTGTAGCCTGCACCCCGCCCATGCCTGCCAAGAACCTCCTGGTCTTCAGCTCTGGAGTTTTCTGATTCCACCTCCTCCATCCCTTCCCATCTGGGACAAAGCTGCCATTACCGTGTGGTCCCCGAGCCTGCACCACAGCGCCCCCTGCAGCCGCGGGGGGATCATCGCACCGGCCCTGCCCGCCGGGAGCCACCAGCGCCCCTGGCGGCTGTGACCGGAACTGCACCAAAGGGAAAAGGGCCTGTGGCCAGGGAAGCTGTTCCCAGGTTCCTAGTTCTGTTTGGTTTTATTGCTGTAGTTGTTTGTTTGCCTCATTATATATACTAGTAAAGAACTGCTATTCCTACTCCCAATATCTTTGCCTGAGAGCCCCCTTAATTTTCAAAATTGTGATAATTCAGAGGGAAGGGGTTTGAATTGTCCATCCCAAGGGGGGCCAGCCCTGCCCAGCAGACACCTGTCTTTCAAACCAGGACAGCTGTCAACAGGGTTGATTTGAAACATTATTTTTTTCTATACTGATCATTGTGATCAGATGTAAACAGTCACCAGGCAGCATTTCTAGATCTCCAGAAACTGTTTAAAACAAACCAGTTTGGGCACAGCCCAGCAGTCATATGTGTTGCTGAAAGCTCATGTAAACATTTAACTTGTCTAAAAAACCCCTGAGAAAATGAACAGAGCACCTCTCCTTTGAAAGCTGTTGTTTACAGGGAGAATATACTAAGTACTCTTACAGTTTGCATAAGTTTTCATTATTTCAGAAACTACTTTCAGAGGAATTCATGTGCCTTATTTAAAAGAAAATAAACTTAGAACAAGAATATCTTGTCATTAGTAGACAATTTAAAAAATTTTAGAGAAACCTTTTCATATTGATCTGCTAGAAAACACATTTTATATGGGATATTTGCCTCCCATTGTAGTGCAAATATTTAATATTTCTACATCGTCCTGCTCTGTGTGTGTGCGGTGACACATATAATAATTTTAAGAGTCGTTTCAAATTCAACAATATGCCTGATGTACTAGGAGTCACTGGAGCTGTTGACTCCAGTTAACTTCCTCACTGAGAATATAAATTCCTATTCTTTCAAGAGACTAAGCCCTCAGACTGATGTCTTTTAATTTGATTAAAGATGAGTTGAATATTCTGAAACCTTGTCCTTTCTACAGCTGAAAAAAAGAAAAGCCAGAATAAAATTAGGTAGCTTGCACAGGCCTGGACCAGGATTAGGTGAGACTTCCTCCTCTCCATCACAAAATCACAGAGTTATTTTGTCGGTTGTAGAACTGGGAGCAGACACAAATTGTGATGAAAAGGAAATTATGTGATATGAACAAATCAGAAATCAGTTAACAGACCACAGTCAAAATAGCTGTGGATGGCATTCTTACTTAGAAAGGTATATTAACTTTAGCCCTATAGATGGCCTTTTTCCACTTTAAAAAAAAAAGTACCCTTTCACAGTACTTTAATTGTAGAAAAACTACATTTTTAGGGAGAAATCTTAGAGATATCAAAAATATGTGCAGGAGGCTTAGTTGCTACCACTTTTACTCAGTACTTCCAGATATAGGGACTCTTCTTGTGGCCAGTATCTGAACAAGTAACAAAACAACTTTATCTTTCATTTTTCATCTAACCCATATAACCATACTTTGATAAGGAAGAAGAAAAGAGAAGTCAAATACTAGAAGAGAGAAAATAAAAGACATGAAAAAGATGACTAGGAAGGGAAGAGGAAAAACTTGTGATGAGGGGATAAAAGAGGAAGAAGGAAAGATATTTGGAAAAGAAGGTAGCTTGAGAGAGGCCTTCCTTACTGGGCATCCCTTTGCATGAGAGTAAAAGAACGAGGAAGGAGACACAAGATGCTTATGTGCTTTTAGGGCGGAAAACAGGGAGCTGGAAGTCTTGGGAAATATCAGTCCATGAAGGTGCTTTTAGCCTGAGACTTACAATCCTTCAGCCTGGTTTAGAGTTACTTCTTTTGGGAACTGGTATGACAGCAACAGAGTAAGTGTTCAGTATTTGTAATGCTGCCTAAAGCACTGATTAATACGCAGTCCAAACACAAAGGAACTGTGCAGATGTGTGAATAACACCTGAGAGCTTTCCTCAGATCATGCATTGCTGTATTGTCTGCACTGTTTTATGCTTTTTTCGTGCCTTTTAGAATGAATTCCGAAAGGAATATGGTTCTATGCCACAACCATCAAATTCATTAGCTGCAAATGACAAGAAGAGGCAATGTCAGCTGGCAAATCAGCTCTGGCAGCTTCTCAGGCTTAGTCTTCATCCTGTAAACCATATGCTTCTCCACGTTTTATGAGCTTATATGCTTAATCAGCTGATGCATCAGACACTGGCTGATGCAAGACCCAAGATCTACTAATTTTCAGAGGCATGTTTACTTGTTGGGTCTTACAGAAGTGTTATGGCCCCCTAGATACTTTCAGGTGCTGAATAATGGCTCAGATGTACTACAAGATCAAAAGAAAAGTTTTTCTTCTTGCTAGCCTCCATTTCAGATTATGAAATGAAAAGTGCTCTTTTTATCTAGGAACACTGGAAAAAATTGGAAAATGGGGAAGGAGAAAAGTCAATATTTGATGGTTATAGAAAAAATGTTTAAAGAATTTCTAAGAACTGTCCAAACACTGCTTAATATAAAATCTTTGGCCATCTAAATGGGATGGCTTTGTTAAGTCATCTTACTCCTGATGGGAAAACAACTGGATACTTAATGTTGATTGATATGGACCAAATTTAAATTTAAATTCAAATTCATATTTTAGAATGTCAGAAATCCAACTTGAAATTTTTTTTTTTTTTCACTGAAGAACAGGTTACCTTTCAAGATAAAATTTTTCAGTGGTTTGTTTGGTTCTTTTAAGGCAGATAAACATCTGATCTTACATCCTCTGGGGTTCCAGGAATGTAAAAGTGAATTTCTTATTATACAGACAGATTGGGTTACATTGGTCCCAAATGGATTCTGGTCAACAATTTGACAGTGAGAACAGCAGCACTGTTTTGAAATGGCCATGACAGCAATAGCAACAAAATTCAGCTGTTCCCTCATTCGGGACAATGAAGTCAGTGAAGCAGCTGTTCCCAGACAGGGACGATGATCTTATGGGTTCCTATTAAAAACTAAGGGAAAAGGAAGCACTAAAAGGTAAACTGCAAATTTTCCTAAGCCCTTTTCTACCTCAATCATATATAGAACAGTAAAAAAAAAATAATTTTGAAAATGAATTTCAAAGGAAAGGGAAAGCTTAGAAGAAAATACTCAACAACTCTCCTACCAAATCCCTGTACCCACAGAACTGCTTTTTGGCTCAACCTTAACACAGCATATTTTCATTTCAATACACAATCTAATTAGGGAATAAGATGTTGGTTTGGATCTTTCATTCCCTCTCCACAGTGACTCATCTTCTTGCCAGAATTCCACAGTGGCAAGGTTGTTCTTTGTGTCAATAGCTCCCAATTGAGTGATACATATGCTCATTTCAGTATGGTTTTTTCCAACTACATATGTGTAGCACACAAAAGAAATAGTGTATGCACGTAAAAGACAGGAGAGAGGAAGAGGCACAAGAGTGAATAAAAGATACTATAAAATGAAGACTCTTATGAAACTGGTTTTAGTTAGAAGAAAATGAACCTTTTAACCATAATCAATGCTTTAAGCTATTCTGGAAATAATCCAAGAGAAATGAAATGAGAATGAGGCATATGAAAGCTCCTGGGTTTGAAAAAGTAACAGCTGTGTCTAGAGAACCTGCACAAGAGGGCTTCGTATTCAAATATGCCTGTTTTAATAGTCTTTCTAATTCAAGCATACATCTCAGCCCATTAAACCAAAGAAAAAAAACAGGGTAAGCACACAGGACAAACACCATATGATCTTCAATAAACAGCCTTATAATCAAACACTGTGTAATTATTTCAAGAATTGAGTGCCATAAATATGTTGTGATTCCATGAAATGTACCCTTAAGGATTTGTGAAAAAGAATAGATATTCTAGGATCTGTGCCCATTTATCCCCTTTTGTTCCACATGAAAGAAATTATATTAAATCAACTGAATATCTGGAAAGAATTAAATCATCATCTCTCACTGGCAAACCTAAAGGAAAAACTCACAAGAAAGCACAGTTTTATATAATAAAAGTTCTCATGTTTCATGGAGTAAAAGGGAAAAACTAACTGCCAAAGGGAAAGTTTTTGTTGCCTTTGGTTATTCTTCTCAGACTATATATTATGGAGTTCTCCTCTGCTCCCTTTATTATCTTTATTCAATGACATAAAATTCCAGACATAATGAAATGAAACCATTTCAAATGCTCTTGCATTAAGTCCTTCAGGAACAAACTTTTCCCTGTAGCAGCTGATACAGTGATAGTCACTGGCACTATAGAGTAGCAACCAAAGCTGACTGGTCACCTCAGCAGGATTCTTTTTAATGATAGAAATGTCTGACTTACTCACTGCCCTTGAATTCTATTTCAAGTAGCATATGGGCCAAAATCTGCCTTTGTTGATGGGGTTTCAGAGGTGTAAATGAAAGCAGTGACTTTTGCCAGCAGACTAAGCTTACCAAAGGCTCCAAGTGATTTACCTCAGAGATGGCCTTACTTCAGTAAGGTAGTTTTACAAGTCACACTGCACTGTTCTTTAATTAGTTTTGGCCCATCATGCTTACGTAGTAGCTATCATTAAACCATCATAACCTATTCAGGGCTCAACTTTCATTAATCTGCACTCTGATGGGAAAATCTGATGTTTTCACCAGCTACAGCTGTGTCTTTCAGAATTTATTAAGGCAAAGAAAATCTATGAATACTAGAAATTACAAAGGAGATGAACACTTACATCTCTGCGTAACAGAGATAAACTGAAATGTCTTTTTTCCTTCCAGGAAATGATTATGTGGAAAAGTGGTGGTTCTGCATCTTATTTATGGGTTAAACAGCTACATCAGTAACTGGGTATCCTCTTCTCAGGTCATTCTTCAGTAGCTCTTAGTGCTTCCCTCAATCTCTTCCACTCCTTGCTGATCTCCCTTTGCTCATTTTCCTTAGACGAGTTCATTGATTCACACGATTAGAACTTTAACCTCTGTGAGAGGGATTCCCCAGTCTCCTGCTGACAACTATATTAAAGAAACTGGAATTTTAAATGGAGAAAATGGAGCTTACTGTTTTTCTTCTACAATTCTTCACAATGCCATCTATGTGTTTTCCTTACTGATACTAATATCTCACCCATTCTTCTTTCGGACACTGCAATTCTATGGTCTGAATTTTTTCACTGCATGCTATGCCATTTTGTATACCTGAACTGTTATTTCTATGCATGGTTCTTGTCTTATATATGGCTGACAGAAGGCCCTTTGCCGTGGTGCCAGCAGATACTTTTTTCCCCAGTTACTCACAGTGGACCAACTGACAACCAAAGGAATCAGCAAACTAACTGCAGACATCTGGGCAAACTACACTAAAATAACTGCACTGCTCATCAAAGGACAGAAACAAAAAGAAAGCACCATTTGTACAATGAAATTTAACACTGTTTCCCATGTGACTGGATGTAGAATTTTTCTCTGCACAGAGTTGGAGTTATTCCCTTAGTCTAAAGATGTGTGAATCCGAATTAATCTGGGTTTCCAGACTTCAGGAAACTTGAACAAGCTAAAACTTCCCCATGAATGATTCCTTCACAAATTCATCAGCACAGCTTTGTGTGAAAACAGGACATAGGCAACCTTGAAGTAGCACCACATTTGCAGTTATGTGGAAACACAACATTTGCCTTTCCCGTCCATGTATCGTCCATTCCTTGTGTATTTTCCCAAGACTTGCTTAGATCAGGTGCTCAGGTTTTGCTTTGTGTGTCTCTTCGGGATGATATCCAATAGTGAAATTTCAGTCAGTGAACCATTTTACCTGTATTTTAGCTGTATTGACGGTGCTGGATAAAAGGCCTTCACCACCCTGTTCTGATCCTGCTTCTGTTAACAGCAACAGAGAGATGATGGAGTTTGCAGAGCAGAGACCACGTGGTAACGTGATGCAGATGGTGAGCTGAGTAAATACTGATTTTAAGCAATGAGGGTCAATGACACATCGTGCAGGCAGTGAAACACAACAAAGAAACCTCTTAAAAGACAATGTCACTAATCAAAAGTCTAAAGGCCATTTGATCTCATTATCTTGAAATCTTTTGAAGCTACCAGGATCTCTGTGTTTGTGTGTAAGTCTTGTGTATGTGTATGTGTTGTGTGTGTGCATAAATTAAAAAAAACACTTTTGGAAAACTCCCCCTATATTTCAAATAGAGCTGAAAAGCAAGGTTTTAATACTTCAGTTCAGTCACACACATAAGCACAGAGTATTAACTCTAAGTATTTTTCTTGGATACCTGCATTTTAAAAATATGACTGTCTGACTTGTAAAATAGCAGAGGAATTCACATTACTTATTAACAAATGATAGTTTCCTTCACTGTTATGCTTATAGCAACCTGCACTTCTGCTGAACTGCTATTTGTGTTGATATTTTCTCCAAAATTTTTAAATATGTTTTCCAAACTTTTAATTTTTGTAAATGAAGGTCTGATTAAAAACATCTTTAATTCTCATTCACAGCCACATTATTGGCAATAAATAAATAAATCCACAGTCATTCTAAGAGCTAAAGCTAATTAATAGTTTTCCTTAAAGCCTATGAGGAAAACCAAGATTCTCACATTCTTTGTACATTAGTGTCTCAAAGGACATCTACTCAGAAAAGAAACAGTTTAAAGCAGAAATTCAAACCAAAGAAACAGAACTATTGGCTGAAGGGTGATGTGTCTCTTATTTACAGTGCCAGAGGTCCTGGAGTCAGGCTGTGGTTAACCCTGGCCCAGACCAGCCACGTCTGTCTCTGTGCAACTGGCTGGTTCACTTCTGACCCATGTTCCCAGACCCAGCACCCACCTCCCAGGCACCCACTGTGTGCCACCATTCCTTCTGTAGCTTCAGCTGTGTAAGTTGAAGCATCCAAAAGCTGGATAGAGTCTGAAATTCTGTATTATAGTCAGGGTTGGATCATCCAACAGGGCCCATACTCAGTCATTGACTCCATAAGAGATTTAGAGAATTAGTGCATTTCCAATATACTAGATCAGAGCAATGTAAATTAAGGTCAGTAGAGCTCCCCTTGAGATCAAAGCCCTCAGAGCCACTACCTTGGCTTCTGCTAGAAGAAACAACCAAAAGGAGACAATGCATATATGGCACTGAAGGGTGCAACTGATGTTTTGAGAACATGCATACTAACTGCATGTCTGACACACTGTGGTGACTGAACAAAGCATTAAAATGACTGGTTTATACACTGCACTAATAATTCACAGATTGTGTTCTACAGTCTGGAGGAATTATAACTTTTTTGGATCACTGTGTGTGAGAATTACTTGCTAGAGTGATATACTCTTATAAAATTTAAGATACTACAAGTTATTAATATCCACTCATTTTGTAACAAATTCAATAAAAACAGAGAACACCTTTATGTTGCAAATGTAGGATTAGTTGAAGGCAGTCAAATGCAAATGGTCATGCCAACTTCTTCACAAACATTTTTTAATGTTTTGGAAACACATATGGAGGGTATAAACCACTGCAACATATATAATACAAAATGCAGACCTAAAAGCACACATACAATTTCATATTCAAACTTCATAGGAAACTGGAAAATATTTATGCTAATGTGAAAACAAACTTTAATTAATTACATCAATTTCAAATTTTCCAGAATATTGAGGACACTATGCTACAAAAAATCTCTTATATTCTCTCTCCATGAAATAAGGGTAGTATAATAGTGCTCACAATTTCATTTGAATAAATGGGTATGTCAACATAGAACACAAAGCCTATGCTCTACTGAATTCCAAATCCTTGTCTTATTGAACTTTGTTTCCAGTTTATTTTTCAATCCCAAGCAAAATATCATTTGTCTCTTGGTGATAAATATGATAACCCAGCTCTGAACTGTACTTGTTTAGCTAAGCAAAAACAAGCTGAAATTTTCCATCTCTGGGGCCAGGAACTGCATTTTCCTGAAAGGGTCTAACACCACCAGTCCGCAGGCTGGGCTGGAACAGCAGACAATAGCTCTGTATGCTAATAAAAACCATTTTGCAACACCACATGCTTGCATACTCAGCAGTGCTATCTTATGTTCAACCATGATTAAAGAAAGAACAGCAATTTCTTTCCCTGCTCCTTCTCAAAACTGATGTAAATTATACCTCTTAAACAGCAAACTGTAAATTTGGTTTTAGAAGAATGACAGTCTGTCTAATGTGAGTGGAGTAGAACCCAAGTATGTGAGCCTGAAGCTCTGACTCCTGCCTTTGGCCTCACTGGGAATTCCTGAAACTGCCCTCATTAATGAGCTCTGGTATAGCCTGCACAGATCTGCATGCATGCACGTACCCGACAGACCAATCCAGGTGTGTTGTAACCCAAGTCATTTCAAAAGCATGAAAGGAGTAGCAACAAGGTAGAAAAAATTGACCCATTAAGATTTCCCCAGCAAAATCTTCAGAAAAAAATCATTTTTCCTTCTCTCATATGCATATTTGCATGGAACAGTGAAAATTTTTATCTTAGGCACCAACATCAATTTAGATTATATTTCAGTATTACCTCCCAGTTGTTTCAAACCCAAAAATACTAAATATCCTTCAAAAATTTATTCTCTTGATACTTTTTAATCAAATAAAAGAAGTGTAAGGGACACAATTTATTATAAAGGGTATTTCAGATCTGTTTTAGGAGAGTTTGAATAATTTGACTTCTCTGATTTCTAAAGTGCTTTTCTAGCCTAACAATATGGTTTATTCTTATACAGTATATAGTAACAATCCGACAAGCTTTTCTTCTGCTTTAAAATTTATAACATACAGAAAGAGTGAATAGCATGCTATGATGGATTTAACTTGTGGGCTTATTATACAAACAAAAGTCAGATATGTAAAACTGGCAATGTATTTAAGGAGGATCTTTGAATTTTATATCAAGCCTGGCTTAAGGTGATTAAAAGTAATAAGTTTTGGATCTTGCTCACAGTTTGCAACAAGGTTTAGTAATTTTAGAAGCAGATATTGAAGGTTCTAAATCACCCTTTCTGAAAGAGAAGTGGGAGCCATCCATTCCTGTTGCTATAACTATGGATTGTTTGATTCTAGTGTCAATGTGCATGGTATCTGTTGAAACTAATGCTTTTTCTTAACAACTAACAAATTCCAAGTAGATGGAATGCAGTGATGTATCAGAGACTATATAGATATTGTCTTTCTATATGCAAGAAAACAACACTCTGAATGCTCATTTAGAAATTCATCAGTCTGGTAGACCAGACTGCATGAAAATATTCTGAGATTTTGCTGTTAGGAGGCAATATTAGACAGATTTAGCATACACCTGACAAATTTTAAATTGGCACGTTATTTTTTTTCTGAAATATTTAAAAAACCCTGACCAACCAAAAAAAAAACCAACCGAAAAACCCCCAAATCCAAAACCAAACAGCTGGACAGGCAGTACAAAAAAAGCAGCAATATATATTTGAAGGACAGGGAAAAAGTCATACGCTATCTGCCTGCATCAACCATGGAAGTAAGAGGTGACAATTAAAGTAACAATATTCCTCTTTTCATAGAAGAAAAGAATAACAGATTTTAACAGACGTGAATTGAAATCTAGAACAAAAAATCAAGCAAACATGAGAAATAAGACACTTGAGTAGATCTGTATGCAAAGGGTAGTTATTTCTGTGACTCATTAAAAAGCTTCTTTTTTATTGCTTGCATTCACTGTTTATGCAGAAATAATTAAATCTAAACAAGACTTTGCTAGCAAAAACAGTTGTAGCTATCTCACATTTTCTGTTTAACTCTCTTTTCCCTGCTGTTTATGCTAATTTGCACAGGGGATGGAACAGTTGGAGCACTATAAATCCTTCTTTTGTACTTCTCTTAACTTTGATGAGCAAAATGGAAATGCTAATCCCTTCTGCAGACACATGATTTCCTTCCTTTCTCCTTCTCTCTGAGATATTTGTTTTTCTGTTACCCAGCCTTTGTTCCCTAGTCCTAGTGAGGTTCATATGATGCTCTCCTTTTCCCAGGGCCCTAGGGTGAACAAAATTCCACAATCCAGCAATTCATGAAATGCAAGTGATATGGGGACAGGCAAGAGATCTATCAAAGCAGATTCCTACCTCTCCATCCTCTCCCTATGCCTATACAAACAAACAAACAAACAGCCAAACAGTCATGAGTGTTCAGTATTGCAGAAGGGATCAGTCTAAAATACTGGCCTGAATTTTAGCCCTGAAACTGATCTTAGTAATTTCAATGATTCCAGCATTTCACATTGTGATTTCCTTTGGTCAGTATAATTCTGACCACATATTTAAGATTGGAAAATGAATGATAAATAATGATTCAGGAAATGATAAAGTCACAGACCAAAAACAAGGTGAGAAAACCCTTTATCTGGACATGAAGCAGATGCACAGGTACGTCATGTAGCATCCATGAAAATGTTGGAGGATTTTGATATTAAATGACTTGGAGAAGTTGGATGTCAAAGATTGTTGATCCAGGTGCAAAAAGGGAGTGCTCTTTGCTACACACTGTAGTAAAGTTCTTCATGCAGTGGGCATCATCTGGAATACTAAATACTACTTTTATTTAGAAAACTAAAACAAATAAATTTGAATCAGGTAAAGGTACATATATGTAGGTAAAAGGATAATGTTTGAAATGTCATATTTTAAATCTTAATTTTTTTAAAATTCACAATAATACATGTCTTCCCAAAGAATTTAGAGTGTCTGTAGAAGGAGTTACATCTATTTTGCAGTCACTTGTCTACAGCAAACTCAAAGAAAACACACATTCATTTGCTTCCTCATACTAACATTAACAAGCTCATGAGGCATAGCATATTTTGAGAAATGAATATTTGTGGACCTCCTACTTCTGACCAAAACATAATTGTATGTCACACAATATGACTAACCCCATCTTCATCTGACAGATGCATTTCTGGTCACAGAATATGAAAAAGTTGAAGAAAACTGAATGTGACTTTTTGAGAGACTCTGTAACCCAACAGTTGAACTTACTGTCACCGTTACTGGAACACTCATGTATTACCTCCCCCTTAGGTAGGACTGATCCCTGGCCCAGGAGAAGGTGATCTTTTATTTTGTTACTATTGTTCTAGATGAGAATACAGCAACATGTTAACTTATTGTGCTTTATTACTCTTACACTATAGCTTCAGTCCAGGAGAATCTTTCAGCCAGGTGCCAAGGTGAAACAACAAAATGAACAAGTTATTTTGGGATTTCCTTCTCACTCCTTTCAAAGCTGGACGTATATTGCTCTTCTTGCTAAATATCAGTGCTAGAATTTTCCAGAGCTGACACAGTAGACTGAAGACCTCTGCTTCTGTTCAGACTGGCAGGCTGAGAAGCTGACAAGAGGGAAAGTTGGTACAATATTCAAGCTCTTTCTGAGAGGCAGGCAGAATTTTTCATTTTATGGCAAAGGTAGCATTTTTTCCACACATTTTTTCTTATCATAAGTTCCTGGGGATGAATCTGTGAGGACCAGAAGAAAAGAAAGCAAAGAAAAAATTATAATGAGTGTATGTTGACAGTCTGGATCAAAGGCTCAGTGCTTTATAATCAAAGTTTTAGAAAAACAGGAATAGGACAACCCTGAGGCTTTGGCACTGAGTTCAAGAATACACTCAGGAGTCGTTGCACCTCCAAGGGCTGGGAGAACTGAAATGGAAACAAAGCCATCTCAAAAAAAACAACAGGGGAATAAATTAATTCATTTACTACTGCCAGAAATTATGCAGTGGGAATACATTCTGACTAGGAATGTGTTAGGCAATGGTCACAGCTGGGTATGCTTCCAGTTTAGGCAGTGCCCCAAAAACCACTGAATGTGATGGAACTCTCTATTAACTTCAGTGAGCTTTTAATCAAGCCCAACTGAGTCAGAGAGCAAGATTTAAAGACAGCTGAGGAAGTTCTCAAGACGGTAACTTAGATTACACAAGGCCAGAGGATCTGGAAAAACCCCAAATGTCAGTGAAGGGACTGATTAGAGGACATGAAAAGCTCACTCCCAAATGTCCTTTTGTCAGTCTCAGGAATTTCATTATCTTCTGTGATAACAGGATTCAGAAAATGCAAGCAGTGATCTGAATCAGTTTCTAAGTCAAGTACAAATTTTCTGTGAGCTTTTTTAAATGCTTGGGTTTTTGCTTAACAGTACCACAAGACCTCTAAGTAGTCTTTCTTTTCTTTTATCTTTTTTTTTTGTTGTTGTTGGGTCTTTTGGGTTTCTGGCTGGTCTAGGATTGCTAGCGTCAGGACTTTTGTCATCCAAGCTCAAACATATTGCCAAACATTAATTTCAGCATCAACTAAGGCATGTCCCCTACAGATACACCACTCAATCTCCAAATTCTTGGTCTTTAAAGTATAAACAAAAACAAACAAAACTGTTTTCTTATTTGTGTGCTATGCAAAACATCATGCTCGTAAGCTTGCAAAATTCTTTATATAAAATATATTCTTTTTCCCTAGCTCAAGCAAAAAATAGAAATCTAATATTTGTAAGTTAACATTTGCCTTCAATTAATTTTACTTGCTTAGTGTTTCTGGAAAACAAGGCTAGAAAAGCATATTGTATTCTGTCAGGAATACGATATACTACTAAAATCAAAGTTAAGATCCAGACACAAAGTAGTTTGAACTTCTTTGATCTTATAAAATGAAAAAAGCAAACCTACGGACCAAAAGATACAATGGTTTCAAGACCTATGTCTCAGTATGCCTAAATCTACTTAGCTGTGTAAGAATGAAGAAAAATATTAATAATTATATTAATAACTTGCTACAGCTAAGAATTTTCCTTCAATAAAGAATAAAAATTGGGATCTTTTGCACAAGTGAAAGTAATGAATATTGGACCTGCCTAGAGAGGATATGTTTTGTAAATGAAGGAGGAACATTGGAAGTGAGGCTTTAGCAGAATAAATCTTAAATTACCAAGCACAGCAGAAAATATTGTACTTAAAAGAGAAATAATGTTAACTACTTGCAAATGGAGCAGCACAACTATTATCAGTAGCACTAAGAAGGTGAATGGCAAATTTTTGCTGCAGAAGGTACAGATGTTTGCTTTGTTGTCAGGAAGGAGCATACACAGGCATTGCAAGCAACTAGATCACTAAATTAAGGACTAAATTGAGGCTATTGATCTGAAGAAAGAGAAGAGCAACAGGACACTGTGTTTTTGCTGTACTTACTGCCCTGATTCTTCATGGAAGAGGGTGCTTTTGCAATGGGAAACACAGTGAAAAAATAAATTTAAAACACCTGATTTAATGATTCAAGACCCCCGTTTTCACAGAAGAAATTCATGCTAAACTCTGTCATCCAAGAGTGGCCATAATACTATAAGGCACAGTAGACTTGACTCAATTGCCAAAATAGCACATGGTACCTTGAGCTATTTGGTATGTCCCACAACACCCTAACCTCTGCCTATCTGCTAACAGAGTCATTGCTCTTCTACCCTTTGACCTGTGGGCCAAACTCTGCCAAACATCTTGGATTCTTGCCACAAGGCATGTGGCTTAAAATTCTGGATGTTCTTTCAGTGCCTCATGTAAATTTGGTCCACTAGGATGGCCTTATTGGAAAAAAAATAAAAATTGCTGTGCAAGTTACATAAAGCAAAGGGAATGAAATTTCCTTAACGCATTGGAGTCTTATACATGAATCTTACACCACTCCAGAGATACAGGAGGAGTTCTGTTGTTAATATTAGATGTTGACAGTATTAGGAGTCATATTTACTTGAAGAGTTGGAAAAATGATAAAAATATTCAGAGGAATTGGTGCATGTTGTACAAATACTGATAATATAAAAGTACAGAATTAAGTAGGAACTGATAACAAAGAAAACACAATTAATTAGGAAAAGAGATAGCTTGACATGCTAATACAGTAAAACTTTCTTCTGGTGTAATAGAGCACATTATACTACAGTGTATGCCCATCATTTGCAGCATATGATATAGGTTCATGTCCATTAAGAAAGTGATATTTTCTCTTGGAAAGAAAACACTGGAAATAGTATATTCTATGAGCATTACTTCATAAGTACATGCAGACAAGTAAAGGGGGGAAAAAGTACCTCTGAATATATATCAGATAATACCTGCAGCAGCTGGAAATTCATTAAACATCACTTCCAATAAGTCACAAAATAAAGATGTTACATATAGGAAAAAAATTAATATATAACCCCATTTGCTTCAGCCTTGATTTTGGACACTGACAAATTTGTAGGTTATCAGGTAACACAAAAAAGCTGTTTCTAGACTACAACTGAGAGTATTATTGGTATATTGGTAGGAGCAGCAAGAAATTTGAGAGGAAGGGGTAAAAACCTGTCATGTGAAATAAATGCCATTCCCTTACAACAAATCTTTGTCTGACCTTCCAAAAATTCTGTTCAGCAAAATCATATATAAAGGTGTTTGAAGTCTGAGAAACTCCCTGGGCTGAGGTCTTCAGCTGAGGGTAGAAGCTGTACTACCTCCCACAGCCCCAGAATGCCACTGTCATTGGTCAGGGACTAATAGCACTGGCTCTACATTCTGAGTGAATCTATCCCATTTGAGACAGCAGAAGCTAAAGGTAAGTTTTGACAGTTCTCTCTTAGTTTAATTTTTAACGCTGGAAATAGTAGTATTTGTTTTATTTTATCATGCTTAATACTGATTCAAAGCTTGCAGATTGTGGAGACTGTTTATTTTTTCCCTGGATATGTCTTAGTTCCTTCCTGTGAGAGGTGTACATAATCTTCATCAAAATATTTGATCTTACAGCTACTGCAGATGCCAATATTTCTACAGTGCATTCCAATCTATTACATGAAAGGGAAATAGAAACATGCAAACCCTGCAAATTAGTGCAGATACTATAGCCATAGGTAATTTTTTTTCCACAGATATTTTGTCTCTATATATGCAAAAATTAATACTTACCAAGCCTTATACCTTTTAAAAACATTTTATTTTTAGGAGTCGTGACATGAAAACAATTTTGCATAGTGAGTAAATTTTAATTTAAGAATTGTTTGTTCAGAGGAAAAATTACACCATATATGTTACTACTACATTTTGGGTTGATAGATAACACCCTTTATAGCTGAATCGTCTGGGATAAATGACATGGAAAGGAAAAGCAAGACCAAAACTGATTCTGTCAAAAATAGGCAGCGGAAAACATAAAGACAGACAAAAACTCGTTAATTCCATCATACTTGCTTGTTTCAGAGATTGATTGGATTTTTATTTCATTTTACTTTATTTAATTTTTTATTAAAGCAGAATACTTTTATCAATATTGGAACTTAATACTGAAAGGTAAAATTCATCTAAGCTTTCTCAGAGCGAAGACCCAGTGACTCTGGCTTCTTCCAGCAGCAGCTGAAGTCTCTCTAAATAAAGAAAATGAGAGAAAAATGAATGCCTTGTGTTACTGACCATCCCCAGAGGAATTTCATATCCTCATGCCTAAACCAACTTTATAAAGACCTCTTTTCATGAAGCTAAAATTCAGCTTGTTGCTCAGTACATACATTAAGAAAAAAAGTCTCATGTATTTCTTATACTTTATTATAAGTAACGACAATTTTGAAATTAAATATTTAAAAGTTTGTATCATGGCATCACATAAGGAGTACAGTTTATTAGACTTATGCATTGCTCATTATCACTGTGCTTTTGGTGAAATTAATGTGAGTTGTAGACAAATAAAGGTGTAAGTAAAGAATATTTGATAGGGCCTTGTGTCAGACATCTTATATGATAATAGTGAATTCATCATTTACAAGGAAAAGGGAATGTATAAACACTAGTGCTAGCATAAACTTTCTACCATTTTACAAAATTTTGGAACTTTAAATAGGTGATAATTCAATTTTATAGAACTTTAAATGGGTGATAATTCAATTTTACAATTCTATTTTCCAAGGATAAGAGGTGAATACACTACATCGCAAGTTTTCACTACTTTAACAATTGTGTTGATTGAATAATGAAGGAATGGCTCTACTGTCCATGGGACTGTGGAGGACACATATTATTTTTTATTTTGCGCCCAAGACCTTTGCAAAAATATGGTCCAAATGTGCCACACCAATTAAAATTATGTTCTGACAAAACAACTAACGAGTGAAAAGTATTTTGATTATGCTTATCCAAAGATAACAGAGTTTCTAATTTTTTCTAATAGGTTGGGAGGGGTGTTGTTGGTGTGGTTTGGGTTTTTTTT
>WAAE01019472.1:0-14670 GCA_013400495.1 Nicator chloris | reverse complement strand
AAAAAAAAAAAAAAAAGGTCTCCATGTGCAGAGAAGGTGGGTCAAACTGAAGCAAATCCCAAATGAAGATAGAGTTGCTCTTGGCTGAGCTGCACCTTAGCAGCTCAATATATCAACACTCTTTGCAAGGCCAGTGCAAGGAGTATTTGGAGGATTTAATGGCCAAAGGGGTCCTCCTGGTCATGTTCTATCAAGTACTGGTGTATTTTAAAACAGAAAGGGATCTTAGCCATGGGCCTTTTTCAGAAGCTAAAGCATGAAAAGAATCAAATCAGCAGCAAGATCAGACTGAGAAGTCAACTAGAAATACACACCCTGTCTGTCACAGAGCCTGTATGTAAACGGGTAAAAGTGAATGGCATGGCTTTATATAAATACCTATCTATGCAACAAACTATGCTCAAGGAAGCAGGACTAAGTCATTCTCTAAATATTCTGCAATAATCTGTATTTTTATTTTCTCTTCCCCAATTGGGCATCAATTTGAAAAGATTTCATAACATGCTCCATTTCAGCAAATGGATAAGTATATTATAACTGCACAGGGTCTTTTTGACAAATTTCTTCTGCACATGAAAAATCCCTGCAGCAAAATTCTGGATTACAGCATACTGTGAAACCAGAAGGGTTTCTGAATGTACCTTGCTCAAGTCTCAATGCAGTGTTGTCAGTCCGGCAGCTATCCCAAAACTACTTGACATTCTTCATTTAAGCAGCATGCAAAGATCTGGAAATTTCTCAAACTAAGGAACAAGCAAAGTTGTCAATAGACATGAACCTCCTGCTCCTACACAATCAGATTCTTACATGGTCACCCCAGACTATCATATCAGGGAATTATATGAGAACAAATAATAAAACAAATCTCTCTTCTTCCTGAAGTGTTCAGCATTTACTGGAACCAAATGTGTGTTTCTCTCCCCCCCAGAGCAAAGGAGAAAAAAAAAAAAAACACTTGATTGCTTATTGCATTTCCCCTGTTCTGTTCATTTCCTCATTAATGTAGGAACTGAGGCAAAGTTTTGCTCTTATGTCTGAAAGAGCGAGAATGCCAAGATCTAGATCTAACTCCTAAAGTTCACATCTTGTGTCCCACAGCCTCCTTTTTACAAATAAACCAGACTACTGTTTTTCCATGGGATCACACAATATAGTACAGGACAGGCAGATTTGGCCTCCTAAGGTCCAAAACCTCTTCTGTATTCCGTGGGAAGTCATTACATAGGGCTGCTCCTGGTAATTCGTAGATTGTGAGCTTGCTGAGCTATGGATTATTTAAAACTTTTTTAGATTAGGCAGTAGAATTTTGTAATTCTGAAAAATTAATGGAGTCTGGATGAATGTTCATGTGAAAGGTCCTGTGATCTCCAGAAGAAAACTTATCAGCAGTTCCTTCAGGCTATTCAGGCTCAAAATTTCCAGTGCTGTAAAATCTGCCCAAAGGGCTGATGTGTCTAGTTTTTGAGATTCCTGAGCACTAGAAACAAGCCAAGTAGACACAATCCTTCCAGCTCCTATGTTTAGACTATGTATGTGCTTTTCAATCCCCATGAACGCCAATGGATTAATTTCTGACCACAGGAAAACATCCGCAGCTTTACTGTTTGTGTCTGTTTGGAGCGAGTGCTGCAACAATTTTGATATGCAGAAGGACCTACACGTCTGCTTTTGCCTCACCTCTATGAAGCAAGTCTTGTTCTCAGAAAGGGACTGCATGCCTAGTCACTGATTTTGGTGAAAAATTGACTTTGGGAACTGATAACGGTCTTTTCAATGTTTATCCTGCAACAAATTTTGTTTATTGACCACTTTATGAATAAATCAAATCAGATTTTGCTAAAGCTGGCTTTTCACTGTGTGTATGCATACAGGATTACTGCTGCAAAGGGCTCTGTTAGCAGTCCTCACAATCACAGGAGCTGATAAAGAGTCAAATATGTCGACTGTTATCAGATCCACTACCATGATAAATAAAAGCAACACTTTAAGTACAAAATAACAACAGGGCTTCTAGCAATTTAAAAGTGACCTGGAACTTCCAAGAAAGACAAACACTTGGGTAACAACAAAGACTTGAGAAGCCCAGAGCAGACTTCCTACCTAGTCAGATATTTAAGTCTAAGAAATAATAATCATTAAGCACTTTCTTTAGAATTCCCTTATCTAACACATAAAGACTTCTTCATCAATCAGTTTGAATAAGCCTTCCAAAGAAGTAAATAGTACAAGGAGGCAGGAAAAAAGGCTGATGGATGGGACATTAGTAAAATACCCTCAGTTACAAAATCCAAAATACCAAAATTTGCAAAGTGGAATGTTTTATCACTGGCTAAATTTAACCTACATGGAGGCTAGACTGTCAGATAATATGGATTACAAATGCATCGTTTCAAATGAGGAGACCATATAGGTAAAATCAGTCAGGCTATGATTTAACTGATGCACAATTAGGAGGATATTTTGTCCCAGGTTTTTGATTTTCTAGTACTGTCATCATTGTATATAACAGGTTTGTTCCCTTGTTTGGCCTTCCTAACAAACTATATATTGCATCTGCATGGTCTAGTCCTACTCCTGTAGATCTCGTGCTGTCAGATGAACCTCAGATGAAAATAACTGAATTCAGCTACATCTTTTCAATAAATGTCATGTTAAAGTATGTTATACATATCATGTTACACCAGACTATTGTAAACAAAAAGTAAAGTGAAATGTCAGTGCTAGATTTTGTTAGAATATTGATACTCCATCACACATGAACTAAACATTAATGCTTTTTTGGAATTTAGTTGAGATGGTTACAATAATTTTATAACATGTTTTAAAGTTTCCTTTCATGATTCCAAGGACCTGTCTAGGTACTTACTGAGTTTGAACTTCATGATCAAGCTACTCTGCTAATTTGGTATACTGGTCATTTCAATTCTAGAAAGGATCGAAACTCTTACTGAAACATATTCTTCAAACTTTAACTGTCAGCCAAGTTTGCAAGGCAAAATCCAGCATCAACGTTTTACTCTTTTTTCTTTTCCATAGGACTCTATGCTAAAGATATCAGATTTGAGTCTCAAAAGCTCATAAAAGTGCTGGTTAATTAGGTATTTGGAATGCACAAAGAACTGTGTTTTCTATATAATTTAATGTAGTACTCTGGAAATAGAGTAATCCTCAGTAGAATATATTAATCTAACTAGCATGTTCCTACCTTTTTCGCTCCCATCCAAACACATTAGACTGTATCAACTTTCAAGGTCCAACACTGTCTTCTATGCTCTATAAAAACAAAATCCTGACAAACGTTTCACTCACAGAGTTAAAAACGAAGAAAAAGAAAGACCTAGAGAAAGCAGCCAGAACAATAAGGATGTGCTGATGCCAACAGGAACTCAACCCCTTTTTTTCCATGTTAGAAGAACAAGAACACTCCTCTCAAAGAGGCATGAGGTCAGAGACCTCAAAAGCAAGAGGCTGGTAGCTAACACTCCTGGCTGCAACAATGTCAAGGACACACTGGAGCACACCCAATGTTTGTGATGCAATGTCAGGGAATTAATTAGTATTTCTATGCCCTTTAATGCATTAGTCAACTATGCTTGCAGTTTGAAAACAATGTAGTGGTCTGGATTAAATTTTAAAGATTATCCATGTTATATCTCAAAAGTAAAATACCNATTATCCATGTTATATCTCAAAAGTAAAATACCAAGCCATGGGAAAAAAAAAAAAAAAAAAAAAAAAAAAAACACAAAACAATCAAATCATTTAAGGCTTACAAGCCATGTTTTTGGAAGCATGTGCAAAGCCCCAGAGGGCTAAACTTTAGATGGTGCTTTTCTTGGTTTCTGCTGGCCCCTCCTTTTTTGGTTGTTGTTGGGGGAGGGAGGGTGTTTTAGTTTCTTTTGGGATTTGG
The DNA here is from genome assembly GCA_013400495.1 of Nicator chloris. NCBI lineage: Eukaryota > Metazoa > Chordata > Aves > Passeriformes > Pycnonotidae > Nicator > Nicator chloris. Next base: position 10,760 of record WAAE01019472.1, on the reverse strand, counting down.
GTTTTTTAGGTTTATTGGCAATACAAGTGCAAAAACCATCAGCTTCTGGATAACTGGAGAGCAATAAACATACCCCTCATCCAGGGATATGGAAAACAATGAGCTTCCACAACTTTTTTGCAACATTCAGTAACTGTTTCTACATATGTAGCTGTAGAAGCTAGAAGCAAAAAGAGGGTGCTGCAACACATCTGTGAAAAAGGCACAATTATATATGTGAAATGAATTGGCTTTCTTTGCAAAGAAAAGTGAGTTCTGCAAAGACACAATTAAAAGGCTTGATTTTCCATAAAGGAGAATCAAAACTGAGAGGACTAAAGCCAGAAAATCATCAAATCCACTGATGTGGACTTATGTTCATCTGGAATACTTATTAAGGCCCATATTCCCATAATAGACCCACATAAAGGTAAATATACTCTGGTATGAAGCCCTTGGTGTCTAGTAATTCCAGACTGTGCAGAACACAGACACAGATCTGCAGCAAAATAAACTGGAAACATCACATGTATTCACCTTCTCTGCAGAATTTCAATATGGCTTGACAAAATCACACAGAAGGGGCCTTGATGATGTAATAGATTGTTAAACTTCAGCACAATGGTTACGTGGGACATCTCTGTTCCCTAGGCTCCACACAGCTCTCTGCAAGTAATGATCTTACAAATTCATATTTGAAAAAAAAAAGCCAAAACATAACAAACAACAAAAAAATCTTAGCGCATAGTCAGTGGCTGCACAAGAAGCATTTCCTGATGTTCTTACAGGAAATAAGGCACATTGCTGTCTCGGCTACCTTCCGCCTCAAGTGCAGAACACATTCTTTCATTTTGTCATGCCTTAAAAAAAAACAAGGCAAAAAGAGTATTTAAACAAAACGAACTAACAAAGAAAATAAACAAACAAACAAAAAAACCCCCATAGCCCTTCAGAAAAAAAACTCAACTACTCAAGATTTTCCTCTTCTGCAGAAAAGATGAAAAAGCGAAAACCAGCTGTAAGTCTTAGCATGTAAATGGAAGAAAATCATCATAATGTCCACATTGCAAGAATTTACTTGGGGTTAGAAACCTGACAGCACTCTTACTATCAGAGATGAATTATTTTTAGCAAACTTTTTTAAATCCATGCACAATTGAATTTCCATTGGTGTCCAAGTTTTTCAGAAGCATACAACTTGGAAAACTTCTTTTTACACTTACGTTTCAGTGTGTCTGCATTAGGTGCAGCAAAAAGCCCATTTTGCAAACTGGTTTATTCTTGCATCAGGAGTAAGTTAACTGTATGTGTTTTCTTTTACAAAATTTGCAGCAAGTCTGAGCTGAAGAACTTGCCAGTCTGCTTCTTACCAATTGTAATTTTTTTCCTTTAAACTGCATGACATGCACAAAAGATAAAGTATCGCACATTTCTCATAGATATCTCTGTGAGGTTTTGAAGTGAATTTTACATGAAGTTTTTTGCTTTAGAAATTCAGAGATCATTAAGCAAGGTCTTGAGATATAGCAATTCTGATGTCATTAACTTGGAAATATCATGGATTTCCTTTTTTCCTTTAATAACTAATAAGAACAACTACTAAGAATAACTAATAACTGAGAATTTACAATAAACAACAGGTCAGAGCCATGAACCTTTATCACAGTACCAATTACCTGCTTCCACAGAACTCTAGGAGCACTGGCTAGAATGGTGGGCCATTTGTAAATTTACAGATCACAATCCTATAGACACCAGACCACTGTGGGTTACATTTAGCATATGGATATAGCAGAAAGTGATGCTCTGTAAATCTAAAAAAAAAATAAAATAACCATGGCAATAATTTTCTCCCAGTTACAACACAGGCTCATAGAATCATAAAGTTTGGAAAAGAATTCCCAGCTCATTGAGTCCAACCTTTGACCAAACCTCCATGTCAATTAACCCTACCACTAATTGCCACATCCAGTTGTTTCTTGAACACTTCCAGGAATGGTGACTCCACCATTTACCTGGGCAACCCATTTCAATGCTTAATCACCCCTTCAGTGAAGAAATTCTTCCTGAAAAAGCAAACTTGGTCTAATAAGATATGTCATTTCCTTCCATTTTTCGCCATGCATTCCTCGTCTCAAGAATTAAGGATCAATGAGGCTGTGAAAGACAACTTTCTGGTGATGATAACTGTGAGAAGCCATTTGGAGACTACTGCTGAATCTTACTGCCTTTCTAAGAACAATTTACTCAAAGTCCCCAGGAAAAATATCATCTATTGCAATAGCAAATGAAATTGAGATGTGAAGATTTTCTTCAAGACAGCTAAAAATCCAAAGCAAAACAGAGTACATCTATTCATCCTACAAACAACACCCCAGGTAAGGACACACAGGAAAGAGCTGTCTTTGCAATGGGAAGATTCACCATTCCCTTCTCCACACAACAGAGGAATTCAATGCCCTGAGAAAAAATTTAGTTTAGGTTTGAAATCATCACTCACAGCAGCTCTATGATCACATCCAGGGAGCCAGGCATCAGTTCAGACACACTATTTATATAAAAATCAGGGGAACTCTATAGTGGATTATCATTGCTTGTATTTTCTTTTTTATTTCACTTTAAAAATGACAGCATGAATTAACTGAGATTTCTTCAAAAGTAAGAACTTGCTTTCTATGACCTTCTTAGCTAGTACAGAGCTGTACTTGTAAGAGCAATGTCAAACGATGACTACAATCCTCATCTGTCCTATAAAGGGCCAGTATTTGAGAATTCTGCCAATCTGCTTCACAGAAGTTTTCTGACCTGCATACACCAATCCCTTCAACAGATGATCCCTTCAACAGATCCCCTATCACAGGTGATCTCTCGAGTCTGCAGCTAACTGTGTATTTTCTCAAGACTAGCACAGCCAGTGCCTATCTTTGACTTTTTATACCATTTATTAGCATATTCTCAAGTATTAACAGTTCCTACTTCCTTCTGATAATGATACAATGTCTTGCTAGATGGTATTATCTCACAAAGGCTCCTTTCCAGCAGAACTCACAGGCAGACACAGGAAGATAGTGCTGCCAAGAGACACATATATACATTCAATTTTTTTTTTTTTTCTGATGGGGGATTGGTACAGCAAAGGAAGGAGCTGAAAGTGTGTTACTGTTGCTTGCTTATAATATCAGTAAGAGAAGTTGCCATTACCTTCCTTATAAAAAAATTATTTTTATGCTCCCTTGCAAGCTAAGGAAGAAAAACCATTATAAATTATTACCACCTCAGAACCAAAAGAATTTGTACAGATTTGTTCAAAGAGCATTTTTATCAATATCTATTATGTAAATACCTTATATCCTAAGGTCACCATCATCTGCAATATCTACAGTTAACTGTTAATTAGTAAGCACATACAAACCACATATTTCAGAGTTCGAAATGTACTGCACATCCCGAGAAAAAGGTTCCATCAGTAAGCAAATCACTTAATTTAATGAACTATGTGGAGGAATTTACCCACTGAACAATAGATTTAAGAGTGCTTTTAGTCAAAAAGACTACGAGAAATTACAGAAAGATTAGGAGAGGAAATACATACTTACAAATGCTAATATGCCTACGGACCAAATTTTAAAGACATTAAGCATAAATTTGGACTTCCTTCATTTACTGTAGCATGAACTGTATCCCAGCCCTCTAAGATGTGGTGCTTGCAAAGAGGATGATGATCAGGAACCGACAGCATTCCTCATTAACTATAGAGCACAGGAATTCTATGCTGGAGACATTTGTTAACAGCTTTCTTTGGGTAAGACACATGCACCTGAAAGTCTGTCTGTTAGCAATGCCTGGTACATATGGGTCTTATCTCTAACTCCCATTGAATTTTGAAGGTATAGTCTTCAGACTTTCTGGACCATCTTAAAAAACCCAAGGCTTTGTTCAAAAGGAATGAAACTAAGGTTTGGGGAATTAAAGTATTCTTTTAATGAAATTGTGTCATCATCAAGAATAACCAACATATTCTTTCTCTCAAATTCTTGGGTGGTACATTGATAAAAAGTTTAGGAGGCTGAAAAATTTCAAAAATATGAAACTAGAAAATTCTGTTCCCCAACCGATAGGTACAAAACCAGGTAATCCATGGAGTACTGCAAGGAGTTACAACTTTCTGAAGCATCGAGAAGAAAAAAAATGCTGCATCAGAATTTGTCATTCACTTTACATTTATAACTGCCAAATCATACAGCAATGAAACAAAGAAAAATAATTTTTCATGCGCCATGAAGCAATGGAAAAAAGATCCCTAAACAATTCTGCGTATACAGAGCCTAATTTTTTGAAAATGAGAAAAAATGGTAAAATTCTGCAACTGCCATTGGATTTTGTGGGAATAAAATATTCAGATAATTTTACTATCACACTGAGCTTCGTCAGTTAATGTATATGGTTCCAAAAATCTCAGATGTTCAATTCAAGACTCATGGCACATGAGGTGCAACACTTTGCATTTCAAATATAATAACATGTTTGAGACAATTTTAATGCATCACATCTGGGGAAAAAAAAACCAACAAACCTAAAAACCAAAAAACCCCAAAAATCCCACCTAAACTCAAAAAACCCCTCCTAAACTTTAAGGGAGAGCATGGAGAACCACTACAGCCCAAATTTTATCAGAAAGGAAAATGCCAGAGCATAATTATTTTTAATTAGGTTCCACTAACAATGAGAACACTTCTCACCACTTGAAAAACCACAAAAATAATACTCTAATCATCATCATTCAGGGCACTGTCGTAAGCACTGCTTTGTTTTCATACACTTTTTGGGGTCCTTTTTCCTAAGTATCTTTTCTATTGGTTGCAAAAAATTTAAATACCACCTCTCAATTGTGCTTTAGTACAGTTGAGTATATTCAAGGACTAAACAAAACAGCTACACAAATATTTTAATTATGAAGGCTTGTTTCCATTTTTAAGCATCATAAGAGAAACTGCAGACAGCTTAGTGCAACAGAGGGGAAGAAGAATGTCCTCAGACAGCAATAATAAACAAACACCCTTTTATTCTGGTCAGACCTACTAACGATTGGGCACGACAGTACTTAGCTCATCCAACGAATTTAGATCACTAAGATCTTTTCTTTTAATTCATCATCATCTTTAATTCCTTGAAATACTTAATTTTTTCTCATGCACTGAACCCATAACTGTATCACCCCTTGAAAGTTTCCAGCTGCAGTTTGGAAGAAGTTTTGGGACCCTTTACCTACCAGCCAGTGGGATGTCAGGCTCAGAAGACAAAAATGAATCTGTTGGGGCTTTAATTTCATTTTACAAAATGACTGAGACATAAATTAACCCAACATTTGACTGTATACATCACAGTGATCATGCAAAAGAAGCCACAATACTAGAGAAAAGCAGCATTTCAAAAGTGACTGTTACTCAGGCATCTAAGTAAAGCAGAGAAAAAATCTGCTCACTTTCCTACCTCTACAAAACCTATCCAAAACCAGCAAGGAAATGACAGTACAAGAGAGGATTATTTGCTCCACATACATGAAGAGCTTGTAAGCAAATTCATTTTCTAAGTCACACAGACTACTTTCATCTTTAGAGCATTAATAGCTAGTAAGTGGGAAGGCCTTTTGTAATATTTTCAACTACCCACAGAACTCTTTCCTTACTGGAAACAGTTGTCTTCCAATTAGGTTTTCAGTAATTAACAGAATTTGGAGTGGGGGAAAACAGCTAGCCCACAAATTAAAAATTTCACAGTTCTAATTAGAGATGGACACAAAAATGTTACATGTAAAAACAGGTATGGATAGTTTTCAAGGTTAAAAAAACCTTGACAAAAAGCTGATTACAGTCACTCTGATCATTATAGCTTTATTCTAAACTCTCCATAGTTTTTTCTTTACAGAAACAACAGCGACACAGCCCATACTTCAAACTGAAATCACATTAATTAGCTAGGCAGCAAAGTTTCAAAGCATACCAAAGGCTTACTAGAGCCCACTCTGCTATTGTGTTTAACTTTGAAAACAAGTCATGATGAGGGAAATCTACATGATAAGCATACTTCAGCTACAGCAAAAAGGTTTTAGTCTGCCTAGAAATTGGCAACCGCTGGCTGTGTTTTCTATACTTTATGTTATGTTTCTCTGCTCGCTGGAACGAATTGGCTGCTATGAATGAAAAGAAACTTTGCATCTAATCAGTGGCATGAATTTAGACTGAAAGCTGCTGTGCAGGACTTCTATGAAGAGTCTGGGCCCTCTGCCATCCTTGTGCTTGTGAATGAAGCGGCGTGAGCCACATGCCCTGCTCCTCTTCCCCCCCAGCCGGGGCCGTCGCCCTTCCCTTTGCTGGGGGGACTGGGGAACCAACCCTTCACTGGTGAAACGACCATGACCCAGAAAGGCATTCAGTGCCATCAATGCCCTGCTTGAGAGATCTCAGCTGCGCTCTCCATCCTGCGGCTTTCACTCCTGGTTTCTAAATCAACTCATGAACCAATGGTGAGGGAGCCCCCCGTGCTCACTCCCTTGATAAATGGGCCCCTAAACTGATCCCTGACCTCCTTGCATACTTTTGCTAAGTTACTGCTGACCCCAGAGCCCACTGTCCTTAAAGGTTTGACTTTGGTTTTGTATCAGGACAAACTGATCAAGAAGGAAAAACAAACCCACGACTTTATTACCATACAATTACTCTAACAGCAAAATCCCATACCATTACTCTGGCAGCAAAATCCCTATTCTTCTATTCACTCATAAGGACTACCATATGCTTTTGATTAAAGTACTACATCCAGTGAGTTTTCAGGACATACAAAACAATACAAAATCTATTTAGGTTAATAAAATGTCACATGTTCTTCAAAATTAGTAATAGATGTCCTACTTAGTAAAAAAAAGTTTGTAACGCACTCAGTTTTAAATGTTAACTATTGCTGAATATGGAAAAAGAACAAGCTGCTATTAAGTAATTAGTTTAATTAACTTCAGAGCGGAGTCAGACTTGGAATACATGCCATTAAAAATTTCAGAGAACAATCACAATGTCTGTTTCAGATGTATATTTGTTTAGTTCTCTTCTACAGTCTTTAACTATGTTCAAATGGTACCTAGATCGACTTGGATAATGCACCTCTCAAAACAGTTTTAAATATGCATTTTAAACAGTAGAACTGCAAAATAACATTTTTCTGTGAAACACTCTACTAATGGTTTTCTTCCATTTAAAATATTAATATACTAAGGTACTTAGCACATAATTCAAGCTTATCACTTCAGTTTTCAGAAACTTTTCTATATATTATCCAAATTTTCCCATTCCAGAACTGTTCGTTTTACATGTCTACCCAAAACATTTATCCAGATATGTTTCCATTCAAACTGTAAATATAATTAAACCCCTGGGCTTTTACATTTTTCATTAATGAACATTTCTCTTTTGCTAAATTACTTTTAAAAGCATCCCATTTTATTAAAAATATACACTGTAGTGTATCTCATGTAACCTACAACTACATGCAGACCTCAATAGATCAATCCCAAACTGTGAAGGAAGCCTTTGACTTTGAGCAGAAGAAAGGTTACTGATCTCTTCTTCATACGAGGAACCCTCCCCAAGCAGGCGACCAGCAGGACTCCAGAAGCAGCTTCCCTCATTACCTCTCTTCATCCAACACAAATGGCATCTCTTTGTCCCACAAAGATGCTTTAGACAGCAAAACTACAGATGAAGTGTGAAGTGCTTTGCCAAAAGCTGAGAGGATACACTGGAAAAGCAATGGACTTCTAGTGTGATCACTCCCATTGCACGTCACATGAGAGATCTTCAGTAAAACATATTCCCTTGCTGTTGCAAAAAAAATGGGGTTGGTCAAGCAGAGACAACCATGGCAGGAAGCAGAGAAGGATTAATATATTGATTAACTGAAAGAACAAGGACTGGCCATGTTTTCCCTGATCTCATAACACTGTTGCACAAATTACGTCTTCATCTACAACACTTAGTAGATACTCCACAATGAAAAAAAGCTGTACATATGACATATTGTACCTATGACAATGAAATCACCCAAGAGGATTAAGAGAGGTAGCAGAAGTTCAACAGATACCAGTCCCTGGCACTACAATGAAGACTAATCTTTCCCTGCTCTTCCCTGTCCAGCAGAACTGCACTGACATGAGCAGTGAAGTACAACTCCAGTAATTGTGTTTAAGCTGAAAAACACACATTCTGACATGTAAATTGATACTCACCTCTGCATAAGTCATTAGCCTTTACATTCAAAGCAGAATTCTATATTGCTTCAGAAGACCAGCTGGTAATAGAAATAGATGAAGTAAACCTTGGAGTTTACCAGAGCAAGGAATTTCACTTTCCTAGTGTTTCATGACTATTTCTGAATAACCAGGAACAAACAAGACCTAGAAACCCAGAATTTCAGTGCAAGGTTTTTATGCAGAGCGCATTCAAGTGTTTTTATCTATTGATTTCTGCTTACAATTTATTGGCTTTTTTTGCCTGTTGTCGCTTGCTCGCCATTTCCACTGCTATCATCCACTCCCAGCTCATAATTCTGTTGATTGATGCTATTATACCCTTTTCCCCTGATCCTGCATTTATGAACATATTCATCGTGCAGGAAAAGAGTCAAATTCTTTCCAACTTTAAGATTTGGTACTGAAAGGGTGCAGGCTATCAGAGATGCAACTGCTTGGAAAATTCTGCTCAAGCCAGTGGCTCTGGACTGGAACAAGCTCAGAGGCTGTAGAAAGGTGGCAGATGAAGAGTGAAATCAGTGCAGCGGTGTGCAGGGTGCCAAGAACACTGAGTGCAAACAGATTCTGTGGGCAGTGATGGTGGAGGCTTCTAATTAGCCTCCACTGAGTGCTTCCCAGCTTTTCACTTGGTTGAGCTGACTGGATTTGCACTCAAGAGTAAAAGCCTATTCTCTGCCATTAGGAAAATAACCCCACTGCATCCTCCACTTTGCTTCTCCCTCATGTTTAAGGAAATTCTACGAAATATGAAGGCGTCAATTTGGGGACCAATCACACAGAAAACTCTATTCTTGCATCTTATCTGTTTATTAAAAGCAAACATTCTGTGCTTTACAGACTTGGCCATAAAACAGTAAAGATAAGCATTTCGTTTGTGCTAAGTGCTTAAATACGTGCAGAACGACGTTACCACTCAGTGTGCTGTACAAAATCAGCATTATCATATTTTCTCCATATTATAAAATTATTAAAATATGGAACTTTAAAAATCACTTTTGGCCTTAAAGACTTTATCTACACCATGAGAAAAAAGGAGAGGGATTTTTATAAATTAAATCAATAAAGCACTCTCTAGGTACCCCTCACTAATAGAGAGCACATGCATACCTCTGAAAGGCACCAGTTCATATTTAAAATATTGTTAACACCTGAAGCACTGTGTTTTCTCCTATCACACAGTTGTGTTTTCCCTGCAATATCTTAAAATTAACCAGACCTCTCCTTCATCTGTTTCAAAAAACAATTATCTCCTCCAGGTCCTGTGTCTCAAAAAACACTTATCTCCTCCGCCTGCTCCTCTTTCCCCCCCACCAGTGCTGCTGGCTACTTTTTCATACCAGTGATCCTGCTCAACTGAACGGTGGAGCAGCCTTTTTACATCATGTTTTCTTGCACTATGGCAGGCCAATGTATGTTAGAAAGAACTAGCCAGAGGTTCAGACATGTCAGTAGAAGACAATCAAATTTACCCTTCATGCTATTTCCCTAACTAAATCCAAGAGAACCACAGAAAGCCTCCAGCATCTGTAGGTACACACTCAAACTTTGTTACCCATAATCTTTAAAATGCTTGTGCCAAGAAAATAAAATTCCAGACACTCAAGTCTCCTATTTTTCAATTTGTTATTGGCAGGACTAGCAGTTTTTGCAGCATTCCTCAGTCTCTGTCTCTGCTGCCTCCCATCTTTCATTCAGCAACGACTCCAGATGCCAGTTGTCAGAATACCCACCCCACAGCAAGTGGCACTGTGACAGGAACAGGATGGACTGAGTTCCAGTTGGTCCAAATAATGGAAGTCTGAATGCACCATAAACAACAGGCAAACCTCAGAATAACTCTGGCATTTTGAGAACGTTTATCCATTACGAGTTATACCAGCGCTATTATCAGAATACACAATCTACAATACACATTAAGAGCCTTCTTAGCTAATGTAAATTTGGACGTTCAAAGTAAATATTTATTTCAAGTAAGACAAAGCACTTCCATTATGACACTAGACTTCCAGGATAATGTTACCTTCTTTTTGCTTTTTTCAGTATGTACAGTAGCTCCAGTAAAAGCCTTTACGAACACAAACATTAAGTATGCTTCTGGAAACAAGTATTTTATTCATGGTCACTTAATGAATTCATTTTTTGGTTACCAAAGAGAGGTGACAAAAGCTGTCATGTTTTATTCATACTAGAGGCAGGCAGAAAAGACTGAAAGTAAAAAAACCTGAATATGAATAAAGGAATTCTTCACAGCATAAGGAACAGTTTTAAATGGAAATCTAAAGCTGGAAATTTATAGATAAATTTGATGGAAAACTTCTGAAGTAACAGGAAATCAGGAAAGAATGCCAGGAGGCCTGCATAGACGAACAAGTAGCCCAGGTAGGTAACACAAGTAGGTAGCCCAGGTAGGTAACCAAGTAGGTAACACAAACAGGTAGCTTTAAAAGGGTGGAAGAGCGGAAAGATAGTCCAAGAATACAGA
>WAAE01019470.1:316130-509749 GCA_013400495.1 Nicator chloris | reverse complement strand
CGGCGGCGCACGCCGACCGGGCTCCCGAGCAGACGTGTGCGAAGATCTAAACGGATTCTGCCAGGCGAAATGAAATTCCCATTATTTTTAATTAATCCTTAATTAAAATATATTACTCCGCAGATTCCGCAAATCTCTCTTAATATGCAAATGCGGCCCATTCAAGGATATTTACATATCATTAATTAAAACGGCACATTCTTTCAGTCTAACAAGCTGAGAGCCGTGTCTGTTGCCACACTGGCAAGAAAGCTGGGCCTGGCACTGCCAGATTCATCCATGAGAAAGATGTTCAGTGTCATGGCAGGGGTGTGAAAGCACGGGACAGGGCTGGGGAAAGGAGACAGATCCCAAGGAGAAGACAGGTTTGGGAGATCCCAGTCTGCAGCAGAAGAGCACCCCTGAGCCTGGCTGGAGCGGGTGGATGGGAATGCACATCGGCACCATCACAACCAGAGAGGAAGTTGGTGCTTCAGCAGAGCCAGGGGGACGGTCCAGGCTCTGATCACAGCATCTGTGCTCAGCCACACACACCATGTTTGAAGTCAGCCAGTTCTCCATGGCCTTGACTGCCAGGGGCTGTGCTGTCCTACTAAGATTTGTCACCAGGGCGTACTTCTGCTCTTCCCTGTCTGCCTCAGCTTCTGTGCATGGAGATCTCCCTGCTTCCAACCTATGGGATACATCATCTGTAACAGTCAAGTTCCCAGCTCCAAATTCTCTCTGGGCTGAGGAAGACAACCCACTCCATCAGAAAGGTCAGACCTGCAAGCCAAGCTGATGCTCCAGCCTTTCAACAGGGTGAAAGCACAGAGGTGACGATGAGCTGGCCTGAGGGAAGAAGGGCCTTGTGTCCCCCAACAATCTCCTCCCTGGCTCTCCAAGAGGAGTCTGTGCCTCCTTCCCAAGGTGTTAGGGACAGGCTCTTTGGGCAGCATCACCAAGAGGACACAGCACCTGCAGCTTGTACCCCAACCACCTGTCCAGCAGTGCTGTGGACTCTGAAATGCACGTGAACCCAACCAGAGTGTGAGACAGCCAAGAGGTTCATCACTGCTCCAGCACCGGTCTCAGAGCTGCAGAGAATGCTGTGTTTTAATACTCTGGAGAGGCTTATCAGGTCACTGAGTCAGGCACAAATGCAGCCTTCCAAAGAGTCATCAGTTTTGCACACACCAACATCAACTCCCTGTTTTTGCCAACAGACCTGCGTCTAAGTGTCCCATGGGCTGGTGTCAACACAAATGTTAAGCACCCAAAACCCAGGCAGCAGCTCCATCCCAGACAAGGAAGGCCACCAACAGCCAAACAGTGCCTGTGTCTTCATGGCTCCACTGGTACCTGAAAGGAAATGCTGGCCAAGTCTTCACGGTGGTGTGCCAGGACAGAGCCACGTATTCCTTCACAACCTGGACATACTGCTCCCAGAAACCTGGAGGTTTTCAGCCTTCAGGACTGATTTCAGTGAGAATGACAGACCCACTCTCATCATCTCACTACTGTCACTATCTTCTGCTAGGAAGAGCAGACAGCAGAAATTCAGCCAGCAGCCCCTCACATGGGACTGACAGATAATTCTCAACAACAATTAATAACCCTCTGTCCTTCTCCAGTGCTTTTCATGAGAGGACTTCAAAGTGCTTGACTGAACTTGTGTCCACTGCACTCCACAGCAGAAGCAAACCCATACCAACCCCTCTGCCCAGATGGGGAAATTGAGGCATGGTGCAGGGGGACCTGTCCCCAGCCAACACAAGAAGGTTTACACACAGAGCAAAACAAAAGCCACCCAAGCTGGGTGAGGCAATTTGTGCTGACCATCGCTGAACACATTTCTGCTCACTGCTGGGATCTGGAACATCAGCAAAGGAGTACTTCCCTCCGGCTCTGGCTCTGTCCTTTTTTGGTCCTTCCCTCAGCAGCTGCCACCAGGCTTTGGCACAGCTGGGTCCACCTTCAGCCTGGCCTGGCACAGCCACCCCGAGATACCCACACCACACAGGTACTTGCCACGCAACACCTTCAGGCTTTCCCAGAAAATGATGCTGTTCAGGCCTCGTGAGCCTTTGCTCTCCCAGGTCTCCAGAGGAGGAGGAGACAGTTGCACCATTACCAGCCAGCTGAGAGGACACGACGTGAACTACTCAAATCAAGATGACTTGGCTGCATTTCAACGCCTCCCGTGGCCAGGAAAAGCAGCAATAACTCCACATACCAGGTTGATCCTCATGCTGAGTCCAGTTTAGGCCACACTTACCCCTTCTGGCTGCACAGTAAAAACGAGTACGTTCATACCATCTGTGGCTGAGGCTTTAACCAGAGAGGCGTATCAGATGGAACGCTTGCTTTTATTTTCTCTTGCCTTTTCTTAGGATTGTGGAGGGAAAACATTTCTGCTTTATCTCAGACTGCCCCTTCTGCAAGTTTTCACACCACTTAACTTCTCTTCAGATCTTCAGTGCCATACCAGTCCAGGGAGCCTGCCAAGGCCCGTGGTAACTAAACATGGCAGCTGGCACGCCAGGTGCTGCCAGAGGGGCTTGTCCGGCCTCCTCAGCATCTTTGGTCCACATCTTTCTCAAGAAGCAGGCATGGGGAGAGTCTGAACTAGGCTTGAAAGATCCATTGAGCTCCTGCACCAACCTGCTGAAGAAGTGCCCAGTGCACCAGGAGCCACAGCCTAATCCATCTCAGAACACCTTCCTCACCAGCAGCCAGCTTTGGGGAACCTTCCACTGACCCCCAAGCACCACGTGGTGGCCTCAGGAGCTGCCCAGGCCACTGGCTTTCACCTGCTTTCCAGAACAGCCTCAAAGCTCCCCATACTGCTCCCCTCAGTTCGGACACTGCGAGGACAACACACCAAGAGGCGCCAAATGGTTGACAAATTATGCCAATGAATACTCCCCCCGCTTCTCCTGTGAGGGAGAGGTGTTTGAACCTTGGTGGTCTTGGCCCAGGGCCAGCCGAGGTGATTAAATCACGCCTCCCTCTGCTCTCCCTTTGCAGTTCCAATTGCATGTGAAATTGCTCCTCACCTCCCGGCACACCCAGCTGCGCCCTGGACACCAGCACAGGGTTAAAAGCCACTGTCACAAGCCACCGCTCCAGGCCGTGGGTCCTGAGCCCGTCACTTCAAACAGGCCCATGTCCAGCAAGCTGTGAGGACAGAGACACACACTTCTGCCTTCTCCCCACTCTGAGCCTTCTTCCTTTCACCCAAAATTTGTTGCTGTAGGCAGGTCTTCTGTTCTCCAGGCTGGCAGACCAAGATTCAGGTTCCCCAGGCAGGCAGTGACAGTGCTCCATCCCATGTTGAGGGACAAACCTGTTGTCCCTTCTCACCACGTGCTCCCCTTCCAGCAAACGAAGCAAAGCAAAAACAAATGCCACAGACTACCACAGCTTCACACCCAGTGAGGGTACCAGGACAAGAGGTCACTGGAGGAGTGACTCCAGGGCCACTTTGCCACCCAAGCTAGTGTTCTCCAAGCCAAACCCTCCCAGTAGTATCCACCAGCGGCCCTGAGAAGCCAAACCTGGGTTGCAAAAGGGCCCCAGCTTCCCAATATCCTAGAAAGGCCCTGTCCCCCTTGGCTCTTGCTCTGCTCCTCTGTCCCCAGCACATCCCAGACTCAGCACAGCCTGAGGTTACTGCAGTTTGGGGGGACACCAGGAGCAGTGACAGTGGAGAGGGCTGTCCCTCCCTGCCCCTGCTGACACATGCTCCACCATGGCACTAATCCCATATTAATATGCTCCCCACAGCTGAAGCAGCCGACATAATGACAAAGCCCATCCACGAGGAGATAATTATATTACAAAACTATTTTAAATCAATGAGAGCCAAGATGGATGGGGCAGGGGGTGCTGGGGACAGGCTGCCATCACTCCAGGTGTCCTCCATGGTCCAGCCATCTCCAAAGGGCTGGACTCCCTGGTTAGGGAGGGCAGGGAATCCCTAAGTTTTCTGTGCCAGGGGCTGGGCAAACCAGAAATGAGTAATACTAAAGAAAAGTGAAGCATGGCCCAGCAGAGCATGGCCTCAGAGCTGATGGGAGACCGCCAGTGTGGCTTTTAGTACCCCTACTCTCAAGGCAGACAGGAGCTCACTTCAAATTCACCAGCTCTCAGAGATCGGGGATGGCAGCTTTCATTTAAAACCACTTGCAAAACTCATCCCAGCTTGAGGGCACAGCCCAGGAGGTGGAGCAGGAGCTGAGAAAACAGCCACTTGGGTTTTAAAGCAGCACTCTGACACTCACTGCTGTCTCCTCTGTGGACAAGACAGAGCAGGGGCTGAGGGGCTGAATCACAGGATGGTTTTGCTTGGAAGAGACCTTAAAGATCATCTTGTCCCCTTCCACGGGCAGGGACACGTTCCATTAGACCAGGCTGCTCAAAGCCAAAATACACTCTGCAGAGAAGGCCATCCCTCCTCCCACCCCCACAGAACAGGACTCAGGACCAAGGACAAAGTCACCACCTCTGGTGTGACAACACATCCAGCCTCTAAGAGAAACCCCAGCTGCAAGGGAAGCCACTTAAAAGGAAAAATAGCTGGAAAAAGGGGAAACCCTGGAATCAAAAGAGCCCCTACAACACACACCCTCCCCTCCTCCTTTTGCGCCTTGTTCCCTCTCTCCTTTCCCCGGCCAGGTTTAATTTGACACCTTGAGCTTTGGTAACGAGGTGGGGAGAGAGGAGCCACAGCGGAATTCATTAGGCTGAGCACTGCAGGGCCCGCTCTCGGCGCGCTAATGACATCGGAGGATAGGGAAACGAGACAGCCGCCACGCAGGATGAAATAAACATGAGCACTGTCAGCACTGACAGCAAAAGGGACAAAATAAGGCAGGTAGAGACCTTTCCCCAGCCGCGCAATGAAAAGCGACAGCTTCCAAAGCCCCCTGCCCGCGGATCCCCTCTGCCCTCAGCTTGGGGAAGGGGAGGGTGGCTGAGAAGGGGATGGAAAAGAAAAGCAGCAATTAAACCACCCTTCCCATGGTTAAACCACCCTTCCCCAGGCAGTTGCACCTCCTCCCAGCTGGCCTGCACCATCCCAAACTCCGTGCCTGGTCCCTGGGTGAGGGTCGTGGGGATGCTACCTGTGCCTGGGCTACACTTCTCCCTCCTCCAAACAGCGCAGGGAAGGAGGGAGCAGGATGAAACAAGTATTGCACAATTCCCCCAGGCTCATCACAGCAGCAACCAATGGGGAGAGGAGCAAGCTCCAGCGTGTCACGGGGTTGGTGTCCTGGCTACAGGAATCCACGGCTCTGGCACAGCTTCTGCCAACACTCACTGCCCTCTTTGATCCTGGCAATACGCAGCAACACCTTACTTTGCTCACTTGCAAACCCTTATCTCAAGTCCACGAGTACTCGGGTACCTCATTCCTACCGAGACTGTAATTAATGTCTAAGGGGCAATATGCAAGTTGCAAAGGGCAGGAAAGCTTCAGGATCTAGAAGAAGGATCTCTGTCTAGCTCAGGGCCCAGCACAGCTCCTCTTGGTGCCATCACTCTGCCTGTCACTTCTCCAGTCCATCAGCCAGCACAACAGCCAGGTCAGACTTTCCTGCAATGGCCCTGATGCTCTGCAAGGTGAAATACTTCTCAACCCAAGAGCAACACAGGGGTTTCCTTTCCTCCAAAACACTGACCTGCCCCATCCCTCTGCGCTTCCCACAAACACGGACACACAGCACAAGAGCTTGATGCCCGGCAGATCACTTGGGTTGACAGATGCTCTCTTCCCATCAGGAATCTGAATTTTCTGCTTGGGTTTGGGGGCAAGTCTTTCTGGCTGGGCAAAGTTTCCAGAAGGCTCTTCTACAGCATTTTCACTCCGCTGCTTTTAGTGCTCCCAGTTGTTGGCTCTGCTCCCAGGACACAGCAGCATGCAGGAGAGAAGGGCACACGAGGGAAAAAAAGGCAAAATTCTGGAAAACAAGAGCACTGAGTACTACTCCTGTATTGGCTGTTGGCCTGTACCCAATCTGAACAAGTCACACGTGCACACCTGACTCAGTTTCCCCATCTGTTAAAATATGCAAATCCTCATCTGTCCCTCTTCTCCTCCTATTCCCCACCAAAAATGGCACTCACCAACAGATGCACTGCTAGATTTGCTGCATCTTTGCCACCCTGATTTTCACGCCAGCAAAGAACCCCCCACGTTGATGGGAATACAAGACCCATCATATGGTTTAAATGACCCAGGGCTGTTTCCCAAAGTCCACTTAAAGGCCAGGAACACTTCCAGGCTCAGCCCCTCAGCCACTGCTCCATCCTCTGCTTTTATTCCCCCCACTCCCCTCCCCCAAGCATTCCTTGAAAGCGAATGGCAATTGAGTTTGTAAGTCCCTATTCATCAAGGAAATTAATTCCTTATGCATAATTCATTTCTTTTGTCAACTTTTTTTTTCCCCCAAATGCTCCCTAAAGCATCAGGAGTGGAAGCAGCAATAGGAGAACTGTAACACAAGAGGCTGAGGAGGGGAAGAAACAGCCTTGCTTAGAGCTGACCAGCACATCACTCCAATTCCCAAAATGTCTGATGAGGAGGGAGGCCACCACAAAGTCTGAGCTACCAACAAGTAGTGAGATTGCTGGTGGGATGAAGACCTTGTGTGCTGAAAGTCTTTGCTGCATCTGTGTTGTGTGTACCTGGAGGTAGTCAGGCTGAGGATGGTCTCAGTGCAGTTGGGCAGCATCCTGAGTAACAATTGAGAGCCCAAAGAACAGTCCAAGGCTGGCATGGAGCAGGGAAACCAGGAGGCCCAAAAGGCCGAAGATGGAGGGAACTCTGACAATGTGAAATCAGTGTTCTGGTCGCTGTCTCAGTGGGGGTGCCAGCTCTGCTCAGGCTTTCTGCCCTCTTACAGCAGGTTCTGCCAGCCTTGTGATGTTCTGGATTGACGTGTCCCCTCTCCAGGTCCACAGCCAGCTCTCCAGCCTTCACCACACGTCTGGTCTGTAAGGAGGCATCTGCCTGTCTGGGTTATTTATGGAGGAGAGCTCTGGAGCAGTGTCAGAGCCCTGCTGACTGCAGAAGCATTGCACAGTTTTACCTTCCCACAAGCTCAAGTCTGGAGGGAGGCCTGGAGGTAGCACTCACACCCTGCCAGCTCCTGAAAGCAGAACCTAGGAATTTAAACCCAGTTGCAGAAGGAGAAGTTGGCTGGAGTAGAGCCATGCCTGCACTCAGAGAGGACTCTGAACCCTCAGGTCCTCCTAGAGTCAGGATGGGCCCATGCCACCAGCAGCACCAGATGATTTCTTTGCAGCATGGCAGGAATGGAGCAACTCTCCCTGCCAGCTCCGCCGGCCCAAGGCGAGGAGATCCCGGCTCACTCCAGCGCTGGCACAGCCCAGCTCAGACACAGGGACACCACCACTGAAACTCAAGCTGGAAGTGCTGGGGCCATGTCCATGGCCACAGTCCCAGAGGGACTGGGCACAGCAGGAGCTTCGCTTACAGGGCTCAGTTTACCAGTGACCTGTCGACATTTACACTCGTGCATGGCCAGCAAACCACCCCCAGATACCTGACCAAAAAAGACTGTGGCACTTGGCCCGTGCTGCTAATCCCCAAACTTGAGGAGAAGTTCACACAGAGCGCTCACACCCACGTACCACCACTTCCCACCCGGCAAGCTGGGAAACCTCATATAAATAAAGCTTAATTGCTGCTACTCCGACACAGCACGCGCAGGCGAAACGCGTGGTAGCCGAACAAACAGCAAAGCCCCGGGATTTCCTGACTCCCCCGCAGACCAGACCCACCAGTTAATGTTCAACTGAAGCCAACAGGACCATTGCCTGCCTTACCTGCACCCCTGGTATCGCTCATGAACGAATGTTTCCCTCTGCTAGGGAGGGGAAGGCATTTTTACAGTGAAGCTGAATTTGTTTACTGCTTCTGCGCTCCTGACTCTCCGTGGCACTAAAGAAAAGGAGGAAATTAAGCCATGTGCTGAGGTGCCACTTCTATCTCTGACTCTCCACAGAGGGGACACAGCCCTGGCTGCATCCCACCCCAGCCCATGGAGCAAAAGGCAGTGGATCGTGCTGTTCCCAGCACTGCATTTGGACAGTAAGTAACGCCACCTTGTCACGGGGGTACAGAGAGCGTTTGCAACGCCCCATTTAACTGCACTGTACTCCTATCCACAGGCTTCATCAGCATATTTCAGCGGCGCCTTGATGGATGAAGATAGATGGGAGAACATCATCCTTGGTGAAATCACTGTTTTATCAAGGTTAAACCATCCTCACGCTGCACCACCTCTCTTTGTTGCTTCGTTTCCAATCACAGAATTAGCGGCAGACACAACGCACATTTGCATGGACCTTGTTTCTCACTCCCCAGCTCATCTCTTCCTTCTGCAGGATGGAGAGGGAGGGGAAGCACGGGGAGACCTCTCCCACCTTCATGCCTATGCCTGTCCACTCTGTGGGCTCCAAGGACCCAACGAAAGCCAAAATCTCTGCAGATTTCACGAAGTTGCCTCTGCAGCATGGAAGTACATCGTCCATCACCACTCTGCAACAGCTCCCTCCAGAGCCAAAGGACCACCGGCCCCTCTCTCTTCACCTTGGCACACCACATCTGCTGTCAAGTTTCTGCGGAATGAGTGCTAAAGCCGTGGCAAGCAGAGGATGAGGAGGAATAGCAGGAGGCAGGTAGGCTTTTGAGAGAGCCAGACGGTCTCATGGTGAAGGTACTGGGGGAATGGGATGCAGAAGGGTAGCAGCACAGTAAGTGATCTTTTTCCATTGTAAGCCTGGTAGGATGTGAGTTGGAAAGCCCGGGCAATTTGAGGAAAAGGGCACAGGAGCCAAGGAGGGAGGAGAAAGGCTTTTATCTCCAGGTCAGAAGTTCAACCCCAGCCCAGGTCAGCGGCGACAGAAAGCTGTTGCCTTCTGACACCTCTCCAGCAGCCAGCTGGGCAGGGTGATGGATGTCCCTGCAGCTCCCAGCCCCAGCACTCCACACATCCACCTGGCAAGGCTGGGCACATCTCCTTCCAGCTCTTCCCAAGAGCTTACCCCTTCACACTCAGAGGACATGGCCTGCAGCAGCTGCTCTGGGCCACCATACGGTATCAGCTCCCCTCCATACCCCAAGCACACTTCGGAGCGCTGTCAAACCCTCTCCACGGATCCCTCTGCCAAGGAAGGCTCGTCCCCCTACTCTGCTTCACCAAAACGGAGAAATGCGTGGCCGTGAGCGATGACCCCCACAGATCACCCCATTTTTCCAAGATCACACATGGCGTATTTGCTGTGAAGAAGACCTTGTGCAGGCCCAAGACCCCTATCCATCTTACACAAAATCATCCAACGTGAAGCCCTTGAGACAAAGTGCCTGTCCTGCTGGAAACCCTAGATCACAAGCTCCCAAATCACTTCGACTCTTTTTGGAGACCTTTTGGAGCTGAGTCATCCCTGCCTGGAGGCGAGGCCCCAGCAGAGGACAGCACCTGTTACCCCAGCAGCCCCGAGCCAGGCACTCACTGCAGGAACATGATCCCAGTGGCTCAGGAATATACAAGGACAGACAACCAAGGTGGGCAGCACACAGCTTTTAAACAGTCCACAGGACCCCTCTCCATAACCCCGGGCTTCTAAATACCTTTTTAAAAATCTGTACCCCCTTTACAGCACTGTTTGACTCTGCAGGGCGCTATTAAGTTACAAGAATATCTCTGGGCCCAGGGCCAGCTGCCGTGTTGTGTGGTCCCCATTAAACACAGATGGGTCGGACTGCCTCCTGCAGGGAGACCTGCTCCAGCAGTGGCTTTGCATCCCTGTCAGGAAAAAGTCAGCCTTGGCAACTAGGCTTTCGATGTAGACCATCACTCATGGCTTACGTGTTGCACAGGCTCCCTTGGCACTTTTCAACTAAGTCTCAACAGTGTTCTGCACCAAGAAAAAGGGGTGAATCAGCTTGCTTTACTTTTGGGGAAACTAAGGCACGGGCAGCCCTGAGGACCAGCTCAGGCTCATGAAATGCTACACTGACCAGCCCGATTGCTGCACAGCCACCCTCCTTCCCCAGCTCCTCTCACACCTCCTCTGGACCAGGTCCAGACATAGCCGGCCCGTGGGGGATGCCAGCCCTCCCCTCCTCCAGCAGGATCTCTCCTTTGCTCTTTCAGCAGCAGGGAAAAGCATCCCTGACATGCAGCTGAGCTGCCAAGTGACCCTGGCAGGCAGTGACCTGGGAGAAGGTCACTTACTGAGCGAGCTGATGCCCTTGGGGAGGCTGTGGGCATGTGCACACACACAGACACCCACAAACTTTCCCGGCAAGGTGTCTGGTTTCACACCCCAGCTCCTCCAGGTTTGCTTCCTATGCCAGCAGCATCCAGCAGGAGCAGGGCAAGCCTTGCCCTGACTCCCCATCCCCTGTGCCCCCTCCTGCCGTCCCAGTCCTGGTGCAGGCAGCTCTCCAGTTTGCCATCACAACATCCAGTTTGCCATCACATGCCATCACAACAAGCCCGATGGAGAAGGAGCTCGGGATGAGATGCTCACAGGGAAGTTTCTTCCAAGCTCAGCATGCAGAGCTTGGCTCACACTCCAAAGCACTATGGTTTATAGCCCTTATAAAAACATTTATATAGAAGCTGCCTGTTCTATGCATATAAGGCCAATGGCTTCAGACTTGGGCAGGCCCCAATGCCATATTCAGGCGCAGGGAATAGCCCAGCTTTCCAGTGAGCCTAGCACGTCCAAAGCTGGACAGAAACCAGCCAGCATCACGGAAAGCCTCTCCAAGAGCTATATATGGATTCTGAGTCCAGCCTGGTCTGCCCTGGGAGAAGAGGGTGGGAGGATTGTGCTGACCAGTGCTCTTGAGACACAACTACAGGGGACATGCTACCAAGAAACTAGAGAATGGATTTACAGCAGCTAAAAGCAAAAGCAAAAAGTGGAGATTTCCTCCACTTCACCCCATTCCAGAGCACCAAAGTAAATCAGAGCATGGATTAAAGAGATGCAGCTTACACTAGATCCTCAAACACAACAAAAGCAAGACTTTCAGCAGTATAAATATGTCACTGAACACCACAGCTCCCAGTAAGAGTACTGCAGCATCAGGCATTCGCAACAGCCCAGATCTGGCTTAGCACAAGACATCCAGGAAGGGAAAGAACCAGCACCCAAATCTTAGAGTTTTGCAACTGTAACAATTCACGCACAGCAGACAGGACCAATTTCCTTTCCCTCATTTCATACTGGTTGCCTCCAAATCTCCTTGGGTATCCCACTGAGGGCAGCAGAAACATCATCCCTCAGTTGACACTTCATACGCTGCCACCAAGGAAATGCCCTCTTCCTCAGTTTCCCCAGGACCCAAATAAAGTGCTCACTCCTGTGGCCATCCTGGCCTGGCACAGAGCCATCCTCCTTAGAAACTTGCCCCCTCTTCCCAGTAAAAACCAGTTTGTTCCAGACTCACACAGCTTTCATTAAGAGCTCACTGATCGTGCTCACCCCAAACTTCTCCCCCAACCCCGACCTGAGCTGTCCTCTGCCACTGCAGTGGCAGCACCTCAGCCACGGGGCACTTGTGCATCTGTCCAAAGCAAAAACATTCTGCAAAGCTTTGCTGTCTCACAGGCACAGCCTCTTCCAAGACTCAGATGCGTGGATTTCGGTTCCTGGAGACAATAAAGAGAAATAAATCTGGTTGCTTTAGCCTCGGCACTGGAGGGGGAATGCTTTCCCCCAGCACTAATGGAGGTGCTTTTCCTTACATATATATCAGCTGAGATGATGTCAAGGCAGAACATTAAATTAGCCAGCCTCTATTAATTACAGCTCTCCTATAGCTCTTCCCATCTTCCAAGTGCTTTACAAACAGCATTAATTCCTACACATGTTATCTCCATTCCAAAACCTCCCTGAGGAGCTGGCAAAGCCCCACAGCCTGGAGCAGCCTTGGAGCAAGCAGTCCCCCACGCAGGCTCGTGGTCCCAGGCTCCCACCGTGCCTTTGCTCAAGACCATTGTTTGGAGCTGGAGTGGGAGCCTGGATAATTTATAAGTCATCAAAAGAGCCAGGACTTGACAGAGAAGTCTGTCCCTGGCCAATCTCCCACGGGCTGGGGCTTACTGCTGTCCTCCCATCCCTGAGGGCTGCTGGCACTCTAAGTTCAGCATCTCTGCCTCGCCTCTCTCCCCGGCTGGAGAATTTCTCCCACCATTAAAATTAACGAGGTGGGTTTGCAGAGACGAGCCAGCTACAGAGCCCCCTCCTGTTCCTGGAGTTTGGGGTTGTTTTTAAATTAAGTTGCAGTCCTGTAAGTGCAAAGTTATACCAAGCATCATTTACTTTACTGCTCAGCAATGAGGAGCAGGGAGGGAAGCAGGGCGCGCCCCTCCAGGCACACCGTAAAGTGCCCGGTGCACGCAGGTGCTGCCTGCAGTTCTGCTCTTCTCCGGCCCGGCAGCACTCCCTGTGCCAAGAGCTACAGCCTGGAAAATGGCACTTGTGCTAAAGTGCCCGCATTAATCAAATCTTCATTCATACCAGCAGAGAGAGAGAGGGGGAAAAGGCAGAGAGAGATCCCACCAGCTCCCTGAGCCCAGCCTTGAGTCCAGCCAGGCTGGGAAGGAGTGCGCTCCAGTGCTTTGCCAGCAGCAGCCTCTGCTTGATGCCACGAGGGCAGAAACGAGCAGCAGAAGCCTCTGTGTCACAGCCTGCACAGATCTAAGTGCTCCCAGGGAAAAAGGAAAACCCAGCACTTTCCAAACTAGATTTAGCAACAGGGCATAGAGGACCTACAGCAGGACAGGGACGTGGAAAGCTCTGACAGCTTGTGAGCCAGCAAGATCATTGAGCTCTGCTTTGATTTGGGAGACTGACGGCAACTTCCTACATGGATCCCATCTCTCAGACTGCTGATCCATCATCCATAGCATGCTATGGAGACAAGCTCAGCCATAGCAATCAAGACATGTGTTGGACTCCCAATGAATCCAAAAGAGCAACCTCTAGACTTAGGGTTACCCTTAACACCATCCAAATAAAGGGGAACCTCAGCATGTTACCCATGACTGGCAGGAGCAGGATGGATGGAAACCACATCAGCATCAACTTACTGGGAGGCCCAATACAACACTGGCCCCCCCACCCCCCAAATCAGCAGTGGAAGGGTTAGGGCAGACACTTGGAGAGTGATTCTTTATCTACCACTGGAACAGGAGTATCTTTGATGGGTATTTTAACCTGTTATTAGATATCCATTGGAAAGCTGAGTCTATCACCCTCCCAGATGGATTTACACTTGCACACAACCTGAAGAAGAGGTTACTAAGGAGAGCAAGAACCACCTTGATTTTAGTCTGCCCAGGAGCCTCACACACTCTGATCTAAGTGACTGTAAGGTAAGGTCTTGTCCAAGCTTGCAGCTATGTGGCCTTGGAAAAAAGTCAAATACAGACCACCCAAACCCCAAATGAGTGCTCTATAAGACAAATCAGGGAAAAAAAAAAGGCATTGAACACAAAGTGCAGAAATGGGAAGGTGGAAGAGGCACTCCCCTCCTCCCATTTTAACAACCCCATGCTGCAAGGACAGGAAGAGCTCCTCAAAATCACATTGAGCTGGGCACAGCAGCATCATGACCTTCACTGGTTTTCCGCTCATCGGAGAGGAAACGAATACAACATGCTCCAGTTTCTTCCACTCTTCTGCCTTTTCCTCTCCCCCACAGACCCTCCAGACAACCAGAGAAGACAAATGTAATGCTCAACAGCAAAGCCAGCTGGAGCATTATCCCACCAACATCTTGAGAAATCAGCCAGACTTCAGGTCTGGCCTGTCCTTTCCCTGCTCCAAAGTGATGGCAGGAACCAGAACCTCAGTGACCAGAAATGAGCCACGAATCTTTGCAAAACCCTGCCACCCTATGTGTGCCAGACACTCATGGCTTCAGCACCCCTGCATGGGAAATGGGAAGACGCCCTATGGGTATGCTGCGACCTCATTCTCCCAACATCAACAGCTGGGTTCAAGCCTCTCCCTCTCCACCCCATCAGGGGGTCTGTGGCACAGGGCATCAGCAAGAGCTCCTCCAGGCTTCAGTTACAAAGCAGCCTGGCAGCTAGCTCACAGAAAAAGAAGGAGCCAGTGCTCAACTGCCTGTCCCCTCCAAAGCCATCACCTCCCAGCAACACAACAAGCCAGCCAACACAGCCAAAGGTTTCCCTGAGCAGGGTGCATGACACCTTCGCTCAGCAGTCCTGAGTGAGAAGAGGAAGAAGAGTCCACCTGAAGCCACTTTGCAACCGGCCTCAAGAAGTTCATGCAGAAACCTTCCCAAAGAGTCTGGCTACAGGAGACACTGGTCTCCACTGAATCAAGATCTGTTATGTTGTAATATAATAGATGTAAATTAAAACAGAAAATCTATCATGCCTCTAATGTAGCCTGATAGCTGAGCGTGTGGATCCGTACAAGCAGAAGCACAGAGAGGAAGGGTGATATATGGCGAAGCTGGATGGAGGGTGAAAAGCGTGGCGAGACGAGCCGGAGAATGGCGCAGCCCGCTCTACGCTCCTCAGACCCAAGGGCAAGAGAGGAATAAATGTTGATTAGTGTTGATTTTGTCCGACGAACGCTTGTCGAGTGACAGTTGGACTAAGCTGCTCTGAAAGAGAAGCATTAATCTTGGTCTGGTTTAAGTAGAGTATATTAATTTGTGTCATTTTTACTAAGTCGTACTGAGAAAGGCTTCTTACTGCTTTGCATCTGACTGCTTTGGTGGTTTAGCCTACTTTATTTTTTTTTCCTCCTTTTTTCCCCTCCTTCTCCCTTTTAAACAGATATGGCGGCAGCAGCAACATATTCAAATAGCTCAGCAGGAGAGCGGGGGACCAAACGCTTCGCTCCTGGATTAAGAAAATAAACTCCCAGGGTGTTGGCATAGCAACAGCATTTCAGATGAACTGCTATATATTCCGTGATTAATAAATTAACATTTTTTTCATATGGTTGTTTCTCCTTTTCTTTCCCTCCTTCCGATGGCAGGAAGCAGGGGGTGGGCAGGAAGAGGACAGGGGAGGCCAGATGACGTCCCCATGAGCTGCCCAAGAAGGGTGGCAGGGTCGCCTTTCCTCTCCATGTGCCTGGTCACAGAACAGAGCTTTTCACACCCTACAAAGGCATGGGAATACAAGAGGGAAATGATGCTGCACATGTTGGGGTCACAGAGAAATGGGCCTCGGGTGGATGGGGATGGAAATGCAGAACAGCCAAGGGGCAGGGCAACCCTGGTGCTGGGACAAGGGTGGTTTCAACTCCCCTTTGTGGGCTGAACAGCCCATTCCAGCTCTCAGCAGGACTGAGAGCTTGACAAACAGGTTTATGTCCCTTGCTGGTGGATCAGCCTTTTTGCAGCCACCTTCTCCTCTCCACTGCCTGCCTTCCTTTCTTTTACTTACTTATATGGAAAAGGGACTAGAGGGGGAAGCTAGCAAAAATACCATGAATTAAGTGCAAAAAACTGCAAAGTTCCCCAGAGCAAAATGCATGTGCAGAGTTAATTTTCCATGGCTGGAGCAGGTAACAAGAACTCCTGCACATTTCTGAACACAACCGGGCAATCCCACTCTCGTATGAACAAGAAACCAGAGCTTCCCCAAGGAGCACGGGTGAGTGAGTGACCCAAATTCAAACACTTTCTTCCTCCTGCCAGCACTGGCAAAGTGACCGGTGCGGAGCTGCAGCTGCCTTTGGGCCCTTGCTGAGCTGCACTGATGAGAGCCTGAACACGTGAGGCAGAAACTCAACGCTTGAGGGTTCATCATAGCCCCCCAGAATGAAAATGCCTGGGGGTAGGCTGAGCCAGGAGAGCCTTGCCAGGATGGCAGGCTCCCACCTGGGGTAAAGGCAAGGGTGATCCATCTTTTCAAACAAGCACTGCATGCTGTGGGATCAACAGGATGAGAAGGTTTAGGCTTGGTCTATGTTCTGCTCCTGCTGAACTCCAACAGTTTGGGGTTTTTTAATAAACCTTATTGCAATCTACCTTTTTTGCATCTGCAAACATGCCCTCAACATCTCCATACTGGTCACAGCCTCTTTGGCACCGCAGCAACCCACCACCCAAAGCTGCTTTGCCTAAGGTGCCAACCAAAGTTGAAATGTTTCCTCTTCTTACCAAACTCCGAATTAGTCAAAGTTTTGTTAAAGCATGAAATTATTTTGACAAGGCTTGAGTTACATCCACCACAGGCTGCACATGCACATAGACACGCTGTAGGCACACACTCCGCACACCTCTGTCAGAGAATTAAGATCCTGAAGAAACACCAACATTTTAAAAAGCATTTGAGCTGTTTGAGACCCTAAGCCTCCTTTTCTAAGCTGGCTACGAATGCATCTTCTCAGCTTCTCCCAAGAGTAAGACTTGGGAAATCCAGGAACATTACCAAAGGGGTTTAAACACAAGCCAAACCCAGCAGTTCTGCGCTTGATGTCCTGCATGCAGCTGTGGGCACACGGCAGAAAAACAAGATGGGTCCCAGCTACTGTAAGTGGGTAGAGCTCCTCCACCACCAGCAGCAATAGCCTGGTTTAAGCCCACTGTCAATGCCTCACTGTATTTTCCCATCTCCTTTCTAGTATTGCCCCTCTGACCATTGCAAAGCTCCCACACAAGCTGTGCCACTGTGCCAGGTTCTTTAATGTTCTCTATGCCACAGCAGGGTACAGCAAGTGTTCATCCATGCCCTGAGGTCACCCCTAATCCAGAAAACCTCTCTCTGCTGCCAGCAATCCTAAGGACATGGAAACCTTTAAAACTGGAGCCTTTGGGGAGAGGGAAGCAAGCAGGGCCCAGCAGCACTTTGCTGCATTCACTGCTGCTGCTGCTGGGGACGGCGGGTGAGCAGCGCTGTGTTTTCTCCCCTTAACGTTATCTTACACTCTGAAGCACAAAGGACTACTTTAGAAAAGCCTCGCTGGAGCAATCCTGTTTCTCAATGACTTTTCTTATGGATCCTGGAGGATAAGATGTATCAAAGCATTTCCACAGCTGCATACAGAGAGCCAGGGTAACCTAAGCCTTTATTTAAGCAACTGCAGCCTCTAACTCAGCACTGGTAGTTTTTACAGTGAAGACAAAAGCAAGCAAGGGTCCATGGTGACATGGGATGCTTAGCACCAAACTTCAGAGGTGTCTTTGGCACATTCTTCATCTAGTCCTGTTTGAAAACACATGCTGAGTTGCAACATGTTTATTAAACAGACCAACAATCAGTCTGCAAGTAAGGACTGAGTCCCACATCCCAAAAACGCAGAGCCTCGGATTTGTGTACACACCTCAAGATGGGAACATCCCTTATCCCTCCCAAACACCTTTCGTGAGAAGTCATGTGGAGTTACTGCAGCATCTACACTCCCCAGCCCTCCACCTAACCCAAGGCATTTTTTTGAGTAAATCAATCCATCAAAACACTGAATCCCAGTGTCAGCCCTTTCACTCACGAGTAAAGGGTGAGACCCTGTCAGGTAAAGCCCGCACACGTCACAGCTCACCCAGGGCTGAGCTGAGGGAGCCAGCATGGGAGAGAGGTGCAGTTCCTGTTCTCCAAGGTGCATGGCCTGGGAGAGAGGCAAGAGGGCACTGCTTGGCCACAAAGAACCAGTGCCAGGACTTAGGTGGCTTTTCCAACAGCCTAAAAAGGCAGAGGAGAGATCCTGTTGGCCCTGTCTTGTTATCTGAACACTGCTGGATGCAGAGGCTGCAACCCTCCAGTGAAGAGCCTTGCCCACTTTAAATGATGACCCTTTAAATTACTCTGCTGGGCCACATGGTTCTCAGCATCAAGCATGAGACCCCCTCTTAAAAATGTACAACCAGCCAAGAATGGGATGGGGAACAGCTCAGAGAAATTTAATAACAATTAAAAAAAAAAAAGAGAGAGAGAGAAAAAATAAACCGACAGATCATCCTCCTGGGATATGTCCATGGTGATCTGCACCAGCTTATTCTGCTTCCCTCCATTTCCCCAGTTTAAAATGAACCTTGCCAGGAATTGGGATCTTCACACAGAAGAGGAACTACGTAGAACAGTGCCAACCACACAGCGTGCTGCAAAATATCTCCAGCCCCTCACAGCTTTTACCCTCCACAGTATAATCCCCTGCAATACTACTCAGACCCTGCTTCTGGCCTCAACTTTCAATTCATTCCTTGTCCATCCAGAATTTCACTGCCCAGTTCCTAGTCCAGGGGTAGGTCTACGTTACTCATTCAGTAATTCCTCACCATCTGACACCCCATCAAGTTCATCCAGGGAGAAGTAAAGCATGAATATTTGCTCCCTGAACTTGGCAAGAGAGGGGCTTCTTTTTTTTGGAAAAAAGTTCTTTAAGCATCTCCAAAATCAAGGGGGAATTTTGGGTTCAAACTCAGATGGAGAATCCCGAATAGAGTAGCAACTACTGCATCATGCTTGTGCACTTCCACGAATGTGCACTCAGAGACTCTCCATAATATGCAGCCAAGACCATAAGAGAGATTCCTGTAGAAGGTCTTCTGTTGCTGTTACTCTCTTGTTTCCGCAAAAAAATCCTATGAAACTCTGGTGCTGTGCAAAGAATCAGTACAAACAGATGAAACGTCATTCATCCAAGGAGCTTTTACTCAACATCCTGTTGCTCATTAATTGATTTTCTTGGTTTCTCTTCATCCAGGTGTTTCCTACCGTGTGCAAGCACCTAACATCCCCTCAAAGAGTGGCTGCTGGTGGGTCTTCTGCTCTGCCATAGAAATTAATGAGGCTCCACCGTGAAGGGAGAATTGCTCTCTCTAACTTCCTAGCTCCAATTCTATACATCTGGAGTTCTTGAAACTCCCTTCATTTCACCAGTACCGTTGCATTAATAAGATGTCTGGAGACACATGCCATACCCAGGAAGGAAAAGGAACTAAGATCTCTCCTGCTCTATCAAGTGTGGCCTCTGCAGCCCAGAAAGCCCACTGCTACCCTTTTTGCCAAACCACACTGCAAGTAACACATCTAATTTGCTCTCCGCTGTGCTCCTTAGGTCTTTTGCAACACTACTGATTTCCAAGGGCTTTCCTCCCACTGAATCTTTCCGGTTTGGATCGTGAGGGTAGTATTTTGCAATTCATTCCTCACACATTCATGAAGTGTTGCCGTTTGCCACTAAAAAGCCACTTGCTGGGCTCTCCCCCAAAGGCAGCTGTGTTGCGACGGTCGGGAGCTGATCACACACATTCCCACACCAGGAGACAGGAGAGGCACGGACTCGTGTTTATGTCCTGCACACAAGACCCATGTGCCACACGGAGAGGTTTCTGCAGAGGAGAATTTCGGGATGGAGGGAAGGAAGCCACGGCAGCAAGAGGCAGCTCCCGATCAATAGGCCATCTGCAATAGGAGATCAATCGCTTCCATTTTGCAAGGTGTTAAGTGTGACGGGGATTGAATTAAAGCCAAGAACGTAAGAGCGGCTATAAGTTATGCCTTTCTCCTTCCCTCCTTTTTTTTTGCCTTTCAAGAAACAAACCCATAAAATGGTACTTTTTCCCTTTCTTCTTCCCTGACCCCCCCCCCCTTTCCCCTCTAAGATTTTCAATTAGGTGAGTGGAAGGACGAATGGAGCAAATACATTTTGCTCGAGTTCTAAGTGCTTTTGAAACCCCCTGTCAAAGCATTTAGTAACGCAAGATTTAAGATGCCCAATTAATTTTTCCCCAACAAGGAGCCAAAAGTAGATGCAGGAGGAGGTTAAAAGCTAAGTGTTTAATTAATATTAAATTTATATGATTCTTTATCACCGAAAGCATTGTAAAATTGAAAAAGCAGTTAATTTTATGGTCACTGTGTATTCCTCTGCTTTGATCTTTGATCCGTGGAATGAAATCGCAGAGTGTAAAGATTCTCCTGCTTTATTATACCTGTCTCATGGCAGGAATGTTGGGCGAGGCGAGCTCATCTGAGCCCCAGCACAGACTGGCAGGGTGGTACCGGGGCCCAAACCCCCCCTGGCTGCCCGGGGGTGCAGAGTTTGCACTGTTCCCCCAAAGGGAACTTTGTGCCATTTGGCCGAGGATGGCACGGAACTCTTCTGTACGCCACCGCTGCGTCGCCGCAGCTCCTGGCCTCCCCCGTGCCTATCTGCCAGCGAGACAAAGAGCTATTATGCAGAACGGATTGCACTGGAAAGAAAAAAAAGGGGGGGAATAATTTCTGCAGGGGTTTTTTTGTGGGTTTTTTTTTTTTCCCTTAATATTTTTAAATCCCGCTGGGAGCCTCATTATAATTTAGTTATTAGCAGGGGGAAAAGAAACCAAATAAGTAAAAGAAATTTAACATCTTTAAAAAAAAAGATGTATTTTAAAGGGAGGAGAAAAATCAACAGGATGAAAGTTCTCCGAGCTTCAAAGCGGCTGCGAATTCTCGATTCAAACGTTTCAGACAGCCCCATTGGCAGTAAGCTACTCTGGGGTCAGATTCCCATCACAGATCCATCTGTGCTCCTGGATGGAACAGGCAGTGTCCCCCAGACCAGACAGCCACCTGGGATGGGATGGGAACATGCCTCCACTCAGAGCAGGACCATGTGATCCCACTCCTCTCATCCAGCCCTCCACTTGGAAAACCCTTTGAAGGGCCACGCACATCTTTCCCTGTCCTTTCAGTTCAGCACCTCCTTCCAGAGAGAGGCACAGAGCATACATTCACATAATAAGAAAGTGAGAGTTTTAATGGGAATTTAATCTATTAAAGTCTTGATTTTAGGGCAGGTACATAACTCATACATGTGAAGAGGCACAAAGTAATGAAACGGTGCAGGTCTCAGGATACAGCTGGGCAAACTGGGAAGTCATTAAGGACAGACAAAAATTAGCCTTGGTTTCATGAAATAAGTTCTAATAATTGGCACTGTTTCATAAGCAATGGGAATTAATACCGTTAACCCTTTGCCCCCATTGCTGTCAGACAAGGACAGTCACCTCCTCCCCACACAAGAGGCTCCAGCACAGCAGCAACACGAGTTGCCGCAGGTCATGCGGCAGTGATGGAGCAGAGGCTGGAAGAGAAACCAGGTTTCACCTCTCCCACGGGACGCAGGAAGCCAGCTCCTTTTCTGCTAAGCAGAAGAGATGTCCGACACACAAAGAAGCAGTCTGCAACCTCAGCAAGTCTGAAATGGGACGGGTAACAACCACCTGGCTGTAGTCTCTGCTCCCACCCACGACACGGGAAGCATGAGACACTGACTTGCGTCTTTCTTATCCCCACTGGACAGGCCACATAATCTGGTTCTCAGAGATGCCACCAGATCACACCTTCCAGCTGGCACTTCTTCCAAACTATATCCAGACTGGCTTTTTTAAAGGTTCAAACTACCTTCGGTCCAGCCAAGACTGAACATCAGATTTCCAAACACTCAGCACTGGCCTTGAACCAGACAACCAGCTTTCAAAGCCTGCACAAAGCACAACAGCCAAAACCACGTGAGAAGTATCTGCACTGCCCATGGAGAGGTTTCTACAGCCAGACCACTCTCTCCACTGTTCAGGGAAGAGAAACCAAAGAGCCCACCTCCTGCTGAGGCTCACATCAAAGGTGGTGCTTTCAGGACCTGCTTGGCCCAAGTCTTGCACAACCTGTGGGTCTCTCCCATGGCCCACCAGTCATGTACCCTCAAGCACGGCTGCGTACTTGTCTTGGGAAGAGCTGCCACTAAATGAGATGTTCAGGGGGCACATACAGCACATGAGATCTGCTCTGAAAACTCCTCGGCCTCCTCCTAAGTAGTGAAGAACCACAGCTCTGGCCGTCCTCAGCACAGCCTCCCCGCGCAGACAGACCGACTGTATTTTACACGTATGCGTGCAGATATCGACAGATGGAGAGAGAAAATTACTGTGCCCATAAATTGAAGCTTTGGTCACGTCAGTTCAAGAAGCAGAATAGAAAATTTAGAGCCAAGAAACCAGCTTGTGTCAGTCAGGCTGACGAGCGCAGGCGCCAAGAAACATACCCCTTAGCATGGGGAAGCGAGACGCAAGCACCCGCACGCATGCAGAGACCCCGCTCCTCTTCATCTATTCTCAGCAACTGTTTGTCTGAGGCCACATGCAACTGGATTTGTCAAGCCCCCTTTTAACAACTTCTTGTCACAGTCCATTACCAAATTGCATATAGTTATATATTCCACTAATTAGGCTTCTAAAATATCATTAACATGTCTCTTGATCATTAGCATAACGTATGAGGCGTCCTCGTTAGGCACGACTCGAGTTTGTTAATGCGGTAATGAAAGGCACGGGGCTGGTACTGCAGGAGCCGTGCAGAGATAGGAGGCTGGGAACATCAAAAGCATCAGTGCCAGGCTTAAAAAAAAATAACAACAAGATCAGCGAGAAGCAGGGGCAGAAGCCAATTGCCAGGAAACCAGGGTGATGTGGAAGGTGAAACAAGCATCTCCAGGCAGGCAGATACTTCACACACATTGCGTGTCTTTCACAGACTAAGGAAAAATTCCCATGATCTGGATACAGCACAGGTACAGTGATGAGTCAGGATCACAGACCTGAACCATTACCATCAGGATCTGGGTAAAATGGGAGCAGTGGCCAGGGTCCAAGGGAGCCCCACCGCACAGATCCTGTGGCCCCAGCTGAACCCTGCCTGTCTGGCTGACTCTAGGACACTCCTCACACCTATTTAGGCCAGCCCTGCTCCCTGCAAGGATACCCTGCTCCCAAAACCCAGTGCAAGACACCCATGTTCCTCCCTCCTGAAACCAACATTAAGCTCTCCTTCTCCCCAGCCCCAAGATAAAACCGGTCTGAGGCAATGCCAAGCACCAGCCTCACCCCAGCAGCTCAGACTGCACTACACTGAGCAACCACCTGAGCATGGAAAACCACCACCCAACAGCATTACACAGCAGGAGATGAAGGATGCTGGACACAACAGCCTGGGACGGTACAGTGGCACAGGACTTTGGTCAAGAATGTAAAAGAAAAGCCTGAGAGGTCTCCAGTACCCAAATGGGGCTCCCAGACAGCAATATTTGTATAGGTGCTCCAATGCATCCAGGGGTAAAGATGTGAATTAACAGGCAAAGCTTTGATCAGGACAAATGCTTCCATGCCCAAGCCAGCTCATGTATCAGCGGTTACCACCGTTGCTATAAATAAGCAGGGGCTTTTTTTTTTTTCCTTTGAGAGAATAACTCAATAAGTCACCGCATGAAAGATATTGTAAATAGCTCCAGCAGAGTGCAAGTCAGGGCTGCTTCCAATTAGCTTTCACTTACGCTCCCCCCGCCTGTGCCAAGTTTGCAGAGTTTGTTCCCAACACGCTGCTTGCTCACTGTCTGGGGAGAGGTGGGGAGCAAACCCCACTGCAATCCGGGCCACCGCTCCTCCATGGCAGAAATGATCTTTTCATTAAAGCTGCGAAGATGCCGAAGCAAGTGAAAACAGCCCACATATGCATTTATCTTTGTCCAGATGTTAATGCAAAGGTGGTGGGGGGGAGGAAACAACCAAAAGCTTTTCTTCAGCTGCTGAGAGCAAACACCACCACCACCGCAGCAACAGCTTGGAAATGGGAAGCAGCAGACAACTTTCATTAGAACAAAGACATAAAACAAACTCAGCAAAGGCAGCCTGGGGGCTTTTACGCACTCATCTGGAGAGACCCCCACGGGTCCCTAAGGAGCGGGTAGAACGCATCCTCGTGGGCAGCACCACTGCCAAAACAACAGGGGGAAGATGAATGATTTTGCGAGTCTTCATCAAAAAATTCCTCTTCCATGAGATAAAGGCGGTGTTAAGACCCTTTCCAAGTTTTTACTCATTCATACGCACAACCTTTGCATCCCGCACATGCGCGCGCCTTCGCGCAGCAGCTGGTCTCGATATCGAAGGAGCATCACAGCCAGGAGACTATCACCAGGAAGATAAAATACAGGGCAGCAGAGTGCAGCATGGTAGCCTATAGGAACAGGAATCCTAGGGAAGGGGCTTAATTCCCTACCACTCCTGTCTGGGAATGGTTCTGGGAAAGTCACAGGGTGTCTGTGCCTCATCTTTTGCCATTGGGCGAGTGTTAGAGGTGCCTGACCTGTGCTGGGAGGTGGAAGGGCACCAGGGAATCAAGACTTGCTCATCTCATAATTTCAGCCAGATCTCCCTTCTTCAGTCACCACACAACTGGGTACCACCCACATCCAGGCATTTTGCAAGGAGGTCAGCAACACCCCAGAGAAGGACCAGGAGGTCCCCCTAAACACGCAGATGTATTTGTTCACTCCCAAGCAGACTCCCTGCCTTCAAATATGGACACTGGAAAGCATCGACTGTTTTGGGGAGAAGGGGTTATGGCAGTCAGCACAGCACAAACTGCTTTCGTTGGCTTCCTGCCTTTCAAGCCAAAAGCAACAATCACAAAAAAGAAAAACCACTAACATTTGATAAAGCTTTTCAATTTGAAAGAGGTCAGGAAAAAGTTCCAGGAAAGGGAAGAGAAACAACCTTCTTTAAAACCCTTTAATGTGGTGAGAATCAGCTCTCACAGGTTACAGGTTTATATTTTTTCCCTCTAGTTTTCCAATCATCTTTATGCCCCTCTCCCACGCTTCCAAATGGCGGCAGCACTCCACTAAAATGGCCAGGGAGGAACCTCTCCCCTCCCTGTGCAGGAGGGCTCTGGGTTGACCTCTCCACATCTGGACATGCCTGCAACCTCCGGATTTCAAGGGCGAATGCCGGCAGTGCAGTGACCTTCCCGGAATCATGGTCCTCTGACCTCCCTTCTCCGACCCACCCATCTCCTGTCCCTCTGCTGAACTCCATCCCAGCCACGCTGGGGACAGGGCACTGTCTCATGGGGGGTGCTCCTGGAGACAGGCCTGGCCTTGCCAGCTCCTACAGGCCCCAATCCAGGGTGTTTTGGCTTTGGAAATTGAAAGGGAGTCAAGGAGAAGAGGACCCAGACTACAAATTGGCCAGATATAAAAATAACTAAAACAAACAGCCTCAATATCAACAAATCCATTCAAATCCTATACCCCTGCAGAGTGCTTTTACCAGTACATCCTTCATGCAGGGGTTACAGACCCATGATCATCTCTGATGGAACTCTGGAAAAGCCTTAGTGACTTTTCTTCCTTCTTGTGCTGCACCAAGTCCACCAGATCGCATCAGGCTGCTGAGCAGAACAGTGCCTGACACAGCCTCAGCCTTCCCCAGACAGTTCAGCAAGAGGTAGTCCATGCTCTGCGTATCCAGGCCACGCATGGGCCAAACCAGATGGTCACTGATACCACATCATGTTCCTACGTCCCCTATGTGCACCAGTTTCCCCAAAATTCACACAGACACATTTCTTCATAGGAACTGCCTCTCCCAAAACAGCAACAACTGTAACACATTGCTGGAAGACTACAGTGATGGTCCTCAGGAGACCTCATCCCAGCAGGGCCCACAACCAACCACTGCAACCACTTGGGGTGGTTTTTCCAAACATCTTCCCACCCAGACCCCAGCTGCTCCAGAGCTCCCCCCATCTTGGGACTATCTCAGCTGGAAAGAGCAAACAAAGTTTTACTGATGCCCAAAATGCAAACCATGACCAGGGCAGGCACCACAAAAAGGCAACAAACAAAAATGCTCACACCAGTGGCATCATTTGTTCCTAGCTGGAAGAACAGGCAGAGCTCTAGTTCACAGGACACAAACAGCTTTTCCCATGCACATCCCCACAACCAACCCTACCTTTTCAGCCCCCCCAGCATCAAAGCTACTGATTTTTTTCCCTCCTTGCTGGGTGAGTGTGGAGATCCCATTTTCACCCTCAGCAACACTGGGGGCAATCACGTCGGTAGCGCCTCACACATGCAATAGGACATGAGCCTCCCTGCTGCCTGCAATCAACTCTGCTTGTTTATTTTTATTTAAGCAAAACTTAAGCTATGCTGGGCTGGAAGAAGGCTGGGAGGGGGACAAACTCTTAAAAAGCTGGGCTGCATGTTCGTCTCCAAAGGGACTGAAACTGGCAATGGGAGGAGGGGCCAGCTCTCCTTTCCAAAGGAGCTTTCAATAGGAAACAGATGTTGAGGGCCCAGTGACCAAAAGCAAGGTCTGTAGCGGGCTTCCCTGGCTCCACGCTCCCAACAGAATCCATTTTAATTAAAGTATTTTAGCTCAAGCACGAGACGAGGGGTAGGGGGAGTGGGGAAAAGTCTGGGGGTGATGTCCTTGTTACCTCTGCAGCAGCGTTTGTGGCAGGGCTAGAGGGGATGTCAGGCTGCAGGGTTGGGTAAGACACCCCATCCTGTACCCCCAGCCTGGGCTCCCTCCCTCCAGCAGGACTTGACATAAATTCTGCTGACCTTGAGTGAAAAATTGCCTCGTTTTGGTACCGAAAAAATAACATTACATCATGTAGCTGTGTCAGGTTCTATCAATGCCCCCTTCCCACCCACCCCCAAAGTGCGGGGGATGTAACCCAACACTATGAAAACACCAGCCCGGAGAAGAAAAGGGGCCTTTGTCATGGACCATCAGCTTCCCGCTCCTGCCTGAGGTGAAGAAAGATCTCCAAAAATGTTCGGCTGGGAGGTACAGACTCCAGACATGTCACCCCCCACAACCCCTCTGCTCCTCCATCCCCACCTTCAAAACTCCTGTTTCTCCCTTACTTATACATTTCGGCTAGAACTAGGATGCAAAAAAAAAAAAAAAGGTGGCAGGAAGCCTGAAAGCCCAGCCACTGGATCACTGAAGCCTGACTTTAAGCTGGGATGAGTCACTAGTTTCCTCTAGGTGAGGATCCATCCTGGCTTTCCTCCCAAGGGTACCTAACACCCTCACAGGAGGGGATGTGGAGCACAGGACATCCAGAAACCCATGCCCAGCTCCAGAAAAACACAGGCAGCCCATGATCTGAACATAAGAAGGGAACCTGACAGGGGCTCTGCCAAGCCATGGACACTCAAGCGAGCCCCCACATGCCGAGGCAGCGAGTGCCTGCCCACCCCACAGGAAAAAGCATGAGTTGATGAAGAGTGGGAAGGAAATCAGGGCCTGTAGGATCTAATAACCAGCACAGTGCTAGGCTCCCCGAGATTGTGAGTTCAGCAGGGCCAGGCACAGGCTGTGGGGCTCTCCTACGGCACTCAGGGAGTGTAGTGCCAGGTAGATGGGAGGCAGGCTGTGCCACTCGCCCCACAGCGAGGGAAAAAGCCCTAACCCACTCCATTTACTTCGGGAGAAGAACTGCAGAAGCCTGAGGCAAGTGGGAGTGAAGGAGGTGCAAATGGAGCCCCCCTGGACCAGGCACGCTGCAGGCTGCCTTTTGCCTTCCTGCCGGGATCATGCTTTCCCCTCCAAGACAGGGACACAGGGGCAATGCATCCCAGCCAAGCATGCCTTTCCCAAACCCTGCTTGCTTGCAGCACTCTGCCTTGCTGAGCAAGCCCACAGCAGGGGAAAAGGAGCTGCCACTGCCCGTGGGCAGCACAGCACCAGGCCATGCATGGGTCGAGGGGAGAGGGAGGAGAACACCCAGCTTGCCCCAGGCCCTCGGCTCTCCAATGTATTTTCTCATTAACGTGTAATACGGTTTTATTGTCTCAAACAATGTCTGTTTTCGATCAGTTCCTTTATCCCAGGCACTGCCGAGCGCAGAGACTGAAGAGGCCAGATGGTTCATGTTGCAGGAGTCTTCCCGCTCTTCCCCACCCGCTCCCTAATTCCTCACAAATTCCTGGAATGCCTGCACCCCCGAAAACCAGCCCTGGGCAGAGGCAGGAGCAGGGGCTGGGGGCTCTCCCAGTCACCCCTCCTCACCACTGGCAGCTCCCCAGCAACAAGCAGCAGCTCCTGGCTGTCGTCTCCTCCAGGGGAGGAGCATTTTCCAACCAAACCCAGCGATCCATGGGTCTCCTCTGCTGAGGAAGGGATGTGCAGACCCCAAAACCCCCAGCCCAGCCGCAAGGAGCCAGCCAGCAGCAGGGCTGCAGCCGGCAGGGAGGACTCCTGCCCATAATCCCCACCACGCGCCCAAGGCCACCGGGCTGCTGCCACACCACTCTCAGCTCCAGATTTCACCCACGCCTCCTGCCGCTAATCCCCATGCCAGCAGCTGGACACAGAGGTTCGCTGAGTCCTTCCCAAAATCCAGGGGCCTATCCAAGCCCTGGCCAAGTCAAAGGGAAGGCTCCTGCTGACTGCAAGGAGCTTCTCCCCAGCCCTGTGCTGGCTATCCACACTGTCAGCTTGGCCAGTGGCTCCAGCCCACCCCAAAACACCCCCTGGAGGTCTGGCAAGGCTCATGCTCCTCCTGCCATCCTTCCAGCACCCTTTCAACCACATTCCTTGGAAGAAGGAGGAGGGAAGCCCACCAAACCCAGGAAGGAGCCCTGCTGAGCACAGCCCAGCAGGGGAAAAATAAGGGATGCTGAAAGCGATCATCCAGCCTGGAAGAAGGCCAGGAGACTGGTGTTCACACTTTGAGCACCACAAGAGCACAGATCATCTCATCTGGGAAAAACCAGTCTGGTAGAAAAGATAGCATCTTCTCCAAGGCACTCATGCACCACCATGGCACAGGCACGCCACAGGTCATACATCCACTGCAGGATCCCACCATCTCTCTGGCCCTGCAGACCTTGTTCTGTCTCCAAGGAGCTACATGAGCTGCATTTTCCCCCTGTTCCCATTCCGCAGCAGCCACTGTCCAGGAAAAGTTCCACTGAGGAATGACCAGAGGAGACCCCCTAGCCTGCAGCTCCATGGGGCTGGCAGCCACTCTCCAGGGTTTGGCTGCCAAAACGTTGTGCAGGCTCCTCGGAGACCTGCTGAGCAGACGAGTATCTGCTCTCAATTCAACCGAATTTTCATGAGGATGACACAAGACAGCCCTACTGCCAAGTTTCCACAGCTCTTTCAGAGAAGGGGTGCCAGAGCCCAAGAGACACCTCCAAAAACCTCACCAGAGCAAGGAGGACGCCTTCTTTTTTTATCAGCACTTTTTTCCCTAAGCCACTCAGCTCATTTTAGCAAGCCCTATGCCAGGCCTGCCTCCACCCAGAGTAATGCCAGGGCACACAGTTACAGGCCTGCCAACTTCTGACTGTTGAGGAGAAAAACTAAGGGGGTGGGCGGTTTACAGCAGGTAGATCTATACCTGTATGATCATGCCATCTCCTCCAACATCTACACCTTGTACACGAGCTCTGTGATGGAAGAAGCTGTTAACTGCCACGTCATGGTTAGATGCTCAAGAAGCAAAGCAGCAGAAGCTGAAGGGGTCAGAGATATTTGGGTTCAACCCAAGAAGCCCATGTGCAGACATCTGCTATAGGCCAGAACTGAGGAGTTCAGGGTATCCTCAGACTCCTGTCCTGAAATAGCCAGGAAGGAGACAAGTAGAGGATGTGCCCTTGGGACAGTAGAACAAGAGGGCTGGAAATAAGTGATGGCAGGAGGAATCCAAGCACTGTGGTGATTTTTTGCACTCTACGGCGGAGAAAATATCACCTGCCACCTTTTGGCATTCCCAGTGCTCAACTTTGGCTCCATCCAGCAAGAAAAAACACAGCAGGAAAGAGCAAGCGAGCTGAAACCTGATCCCCTGAAAGGCCGGACTCGGTGTCTGGCTTTTCTTACCGGCTCGGCCGACCTGTACGTGCCAGCCTGGGAAGGCATAATGGTTCCACCAACAGAACTTCATTAACTTTTTATACACTCGGCCGCTAATTTATAATCATTAGCAGACAAACAGCCAACAATTACACAAGCAGCACGTTAAGGAGAGAGGGAGAGAGCTTGAAGGAGCAGCGATGGAAACGTGCTCATGGTCGGGAGGGAGCTGGAGCCAGGATGGCGCAGCCACGTCCCGGGGCTGGCATGTGGCACGGCCAACCTCTTCCCAAGATTTACCAGCACGTCATTTCCTCAGCTCTAATTAAAGCACTGGGCACCAGAAAGGCAAAAGGCACAGGTGAACACAGGGTGGGGGAAGAATCTCACAAGCGCTCTCATTTTCAAATAAAAGGAGACTGGAAGAGGAGGAGTGTGCACACTCTACATTTCCAATTCCTGGCACAGGTAAGGTGCCCATTTGCAGAAGAATGCCAAACTGTACACAGAAACAGCTCTAAATTAATCCTGATTTAATGAAATCTTCAAACACAGATCACGCAACCCCAGTGCCCTTCCATGCACCAGCTCCCCTCCTGCTGGAGCAGCTCTGTGTGTGAGGCAGGACGTGGTGTTGCAATGTCCCTGCTGGCACCTGCAGGGAGCAACGGCAGCAAGTATCCAAATCCTGAGGATGCATCTAACTTAAGGATGGAGACGTGGAAGAGAGAAGAGGTTTCAAACACCTCTGAGATCGGTGGTCTCTGTTTCTCTGAAAAAAGCTCAAAACCATCTCCACCAGTGCTCCCCTCCTGCCTAGTATCCTGCCAGAAAACCCTTGCTGCAGGAGGCAAGGCTGCAGGCAGAGGACAACAGGCGGGCTTCCCTCCTCTGCAACAACCCGAGCTGCTTTAATCGATCACAGAGCCGTAAGATCTGCAGATACAGATGTCCCTGCCACACAGGCAGGCCAGCAAGGGAGCACAGTGACCTGACCAGCATCACTCAACAGCACGGCATGCCCAGAAACCAAACCTACACCTCTTTTGGCTCCTGCACCAGGGCTGAGCCGCTCTCCTGCCCTGCACCAGGCAGCCCAGCCAGTCCTTTTTCAAGATGTAAGCTTCCTGTTAAACAGGTCTAATAAACGCTGCGTGCACCTTGCAGAGCCTCTCCTCTGGCATCTCTGAGCAGCTCAGCGCTGCTTGTGGAGAGGAAAACTGTTTCCCAAAACTCCACGTGGCAGCGGGGAAAGAGCAGCACCCCTTAAGAAAGGCCAAGAAGTGGGTGGCTGGCTGTGAGCCGCCCAGCTCCCCTCCAAAGCCGGGGGAGGCTGCAGCAAGCGAGGCAGGCTGTGTGCAGGACCTGGCCATGCCCAGCAAGCCGTGGCTTGCCAGGCACGCCGAGGGCAGGTAGGCAGAGCCCCGAGCACACAATCCCGGGCATGCTTGCAGCTGGAAGGAGCCGTCGCAGCCCCCCTGCTGCTCCCCACACAGGCACAGGCGTGCGGAAAGGCTCACAAGGCGCTTTGGCTCGCAGCGGGACCTTTCCCCTTCCACCCTTGCACTTGCAAAGAGAAAAGTGCAGATCTAACACATGCTGAGGCTTATCACATCAAGAGACCCAAGTGTTCAGGCCAGCAGAATGAATGCCTGCGAGATTAATGGGGACTAAAACCAAATTTCTTGTGTGACAAGCTTCCTTCCCTCTACAGCAGCTTAATAACCATTCAGCACCCACGTAGAAAAAAAAAATTAAAATCTCTCTACCTAGAAGTGCAATTTAGGGGATCAAGCAGTAAAGATAATTTAGATGCAAATTTGGACCACTCATCCTGCCAGGGATCCACCACCTCAGTACTGCTGCAAGATGACAGTGCTTTTTAAGAAAGCTCCTAACTGATCCACTGAAAATCAGAGCATGTTGTTTAGATTATTTTCCTGTGGTTGTTCAATATCCACCGCGTCATGGATAAACCCCTCCATCTAAGAAAACTAGTGGAGGAGGCAGGAAAACTACAATGAGAAGCCATCACATAGTCCATGTGGGGTAACAACCACAGCTGGAATGGTGGGAAATGCAGAGAGAAGTGGAAGTTGTTTCTGCATTCCTGCCTTTGAGTAACTTCTCAACAGAATTGCCCAAATATCTGTTCTTTCAGGACTTTTTTTTTAACAGTGTCACTTGAGGGCTGGATTTGTCATTAAAGGTATTTGTAATTTAAAACTGAGGTCAAATTTCAGAGAAATACTTCTAATAAAGAAGGCAAAGGCTTAATTTCAAATATGTAAATGTGAGA
The DNA here is from genome assembly GCA_013400495.1 of Nicator chloris. Lineage (NCBI taxonomy): Eukaryota > Metazoa > Chordata > Aves > Passeriformes > Pycnonotidae > Nicator > Nicator chloris. The sequence goes on along the minus strand of WAAE01019470.1, from coordinate 477,785 downwards.
TGTCTCCATCTTTTTTAATGCTTCTCAAAAGCAAAGCAGGAGATTCTTCTTTACTGAAACACGTTGGGAAATTGAGCTGCACAAATTTGTACAACATTTCTGTCAATCCAAATGCAAATTCTTATTTCTTTTCCTCCTTGAGACCTTTTAATTTGGAGAGGGGCAGGGAAAGACCTCGTCCTGCCCAAAGACAGGGTGATGCCAACGCCTCAAGCCTCAAACCAATAACTGGTCCATGCCCCATCCCACAGAGATGCAGCATTGTATCTGCAAAAGGCAAGAGAAAGGAGGGATTATCTCCCACCAGACCCAGATCAGCAGCCAGTCAAGGGGTTCAGCAGCAGCTACAGGGGCAGGATGCAGGCACCAAACCTTCCACAGGAATTAATCACAGCCCTTAGGAGCTCTCTGCCTCCCGCTGCCTCACCTGCACCACCCAGGTCCCAGGGAAGCAGACAGAGGGCAGGAATTCCTTACCATGGGGTAGCATTGGGCTTGTGGGAAGTGCCAGCACCTAGGAACCCTTGCCACAGAGGGAATTAAAAGCAGCCACACCCCAATGGCAATAGGGAACTGTTACTACAGCCACCTAGTAAGTCCAGGTAGGCTCACAAGCTATGGACCCCAATGTTTTTTGGGAGACGTGGAGAGATATCTGGGCTCATCCAGACTGGAGGTGCCTGCACAAGGTGAGAGGTGAGCACAGCAGCAGCCAAAGTGTTTGGAGGAGGACCCTCACTGTCCCAAGTGAGGAGGGCACAGCCTTTTAAAGTAAGGGCATGGAGAGCTGGGCAAAGGGAGACTAACAGCATCCTTAGTATAAATGAAGGATCAGCAGCATCCAGCTGCTCTAGGGGAGCTCTCCTGGAGAGATCTTTGCAGAGATCCAGGGCTGTTCCTCTCCCTGCACAGTCAGGAACTCTCCTTTTGGCTTTTGGCATTCCATTATCCAAAGAACCCAGCAAAGGAGGCAAGACCAGCAGCAGCATGACTTGACGCCTCCCCACCAAGGGGCCAGCCCCATCCACCTTTGGCTTGGAGCTGCTGGAAGGGGAAAAGGAGGGGGCTGGCAGAGAGCACCTCGTGCCCCAGCCAGCCCCACATAAACCTCATCCAAAGCCTTCCCTGGGGATGAGGGACTGCACTGCTGTATGCAACCCCCCTCCCCCCGCCCCTTTCCCTAAACTCGCTCTCGGCCCCATCCTACTGAACAATCTCGCCACGGGCTGCTTTTGTAAGCCTCCAGCCCCAAAAGAAAAATGATGGGTTTGAACTCTTAACCCCGCCCCAGAAAAAGGCTGGAATTAAAAGGGGTTTATGACTAAGTATGCAGATGGGAATACTGTAATAACAACAGGCAAAATGTTTGCCTAGCAGTTCTGGGCTGGTTTCGGAGCGAGGGAGGGAGGGAGAGTGGGACGGGGCGGCTTCTGGCCGGAGAATGACGGCACGGAGAAAGAATTTGGCGGCTGGGAGGGAAGGGAGGTTGCTGATAAATGCTGGGGCAGAGGCGAGGGGGGGGGCAGGACCCGAGCGCCGCATGGCTGGCACTTCAGGGAGGCTGGCTGCGCGCTGCGGGGTCCTGGCCGGCTGACAAAGGCTCTGCCGCCGAGGAGGAGCGCGGGCAAGGGGGACACGGCAGCAGAGCTCCGGTCGGGGCTGGCTCAGCAACCGATCACACGCCTTGGGGGACACGGTGGCGCTCGCTGGGATGCCGAATGGGGAATCTATCTAGGCGCACAGCAGTGCTCCCCTGCAATACCCCAAATCCCCTTCTGTACCCACGCACACAGACTTCTGCAAAAGGGAGCACCCACAACCTTGAACAAGTGGCTAATTTTTACCAGCAGTGGGACTCCGGCTCTACTGAAAAGGTAGTAAAACCTCAGTGCTTAAGTCACCTAGGAGGGCATTTTCAGGACATCACCTTCCTCTTTTATCAACAGGCTGCACCAAGGCCCCACAAGTGGGAAGCTCAGGCTAGGGAAGACCTAAACCTCAGTACACGGAGAGGAGTGCACCCCACCATGGGCATAACCTCACTGCAAGAGGGGAGAGCGCTACTTCTCCAGCCTCCAGTCCCACACAAGGCTGCTCCCACTCCTCTGGCACCCAGGGACATCCAGGACTCTCCTCTCTGTGAGGGGTCAAGTGAGGCCCCTCAACAGCCCCCTGTCACACAACAGCGAGTCCCTGGACATGGCTCACAAGACCCCAAAAATGCTTCCCTGCCACTGTACCAGGTCAGGCTACCCCTTCGCACACACAGAGATGTTTGCTCCACAGTTCAGTGGGGATGTTACTCCTTGATTGTACCAAACCAGCACCTTCCTGTTCTCCAGCTCTCCACAAAGCGCCTGCAAACTTCACACAAGACGCAAACCACTTGCACAACATCACACACAGCTTGGCAGCCACAGGCCAGAAAGCCACCAAACACCCAAATCTTGCAACTCAGCAGGACCCACGGGACAGAAACTCACGTGTGGCACATGCAAACAAGCCACAAACCCACAGACCTGCCTAAGCCTCCAGAGGAGCCGCAATATGGAACTATTTTGAGTGATGCTCCTGCCACAGGCATGAGAACCTTCCCCCTGTGCTCACTGGGCCGGCCCAGCCTGACGCAACAGCAGCGCTTTGCCAACCCAAGCACCTCACAGGGGTACAGCTTCAGATGGGAACATGCCCCAGCCGCTTCCCTGAGAAGGTAAAGCTGCGTGCAAAAAACCTCACAGCACGACTGGCAAGGCAGGAACTCCAGGAGACTCCCCAGCTTGCAAGGCGGGGGATTTGCAAGTGTCTCACACCCACCTTTGCTCAACAGGGACCGCAGCACTTGCGGCACCAAAACGTGGGAATTTTGACCCAACTGTGGTCACCTCCTGCTGACTCGCCACCATTTACCAGAGACAGGCGGTGTTGGAAGGAGCCTGCAGATACTAAAAGCTCCCTCATTGCTACAATCCTCCTCTAGGTCCACTTGTTGCACGGATGAACAGAACGGCAGCAGCCCTACAAAAACCAACTAAGAGGCACACGGACACTCCCTCTCACACACACACACACCCCTCCTAAACGAACAAGGAGGTCTTTCCTTTGACCTCTCAAGCAGAGCAAATGCCTCTGTAAAGACACTTAAGGACTGTCTGCAGGGTCAGGAAGATGGTCACCACTGATGGGAGTGAGCACTGCAAAGGCTGACAGGGCCAGGCAGGCTGTGGCCCCTGCCCAGAGCAGCCTGCGGCGGACAGGAGCTGCACAAATGCACAGCTCCCTTCACGCCAGGAAGCACTCGGATCAGGTAATGGAGGGTGTAGGAGACTTGTGAGAGGATTCCTGTGAGTCAGCCAAGCTGGCCAGGGCCCAGATCAGCAAGCTCTGCAACATCAGCAAACAAAAGAGGGCAAAACCTGGACCACCCTGGCACTTCCTGATGCCTCCAGGATGACCCCCACAAGTGTGGGCTTGAGGAGAGCAGTCAGAGGCATGTGGAATGTTGCAGCCAGGCTTGGGATAAAGACTCAACCTGCTATGCCTTGGGGCAAGGAGGTGGTCGCCTCACTTCCCCTGAGGAACACAGGAACACAATCCTGGGGCTTGCTGAGCAATTTTGTTTCTCCTCCGCCAACACAGGAAGACAACATTAACCTTGCTTATTTAAGCCATGAGCAGTCTCTCTCCAAATGCAAACAACTCAGGAGAACCTCCTCTCACTCACAACACTTCCCAGGATTTAAGCACCAAATGTAAATGGTTCTTTCAAAGTCCTTTTCTGACAGCAGTGTTTCCCCACCCTCCCAATGACATACTCATGCCTCATGCCATGGAGCTGTTTTATGCAAGGGACGTTCACATCTCCCTGACAAGAGAGTGGCTCCTGCATCAGCACATCTGCTGGATGACAAAAACTCATGAGGAACACCCCTGAACAAAGGGTCACCACACATTTTGTGGAGACGTCCTCTCCCTGGAGGCTTGAGAGTCTTACCCTCCAAAACTCTGCCAGACCTGGGCTACAGCCAACCCAGCTTCCATAAAAGCCTCCACAAAATCTCTGCCATGAGGTGCTTACATCCTTTTCTTGTCTGGGGACTTGCCATTATTTTTCATTAAAAAAAAAAGTGAACTCCAGGGAGGACATCTGGAAGAGGGATAAATACCTATCAGGAGTCATCCCACTCCTGACAGCTGAATGAGTTAGACAAGTGCTAACGAACAAACAGGCTAAATTGCTCCTTTCCCTTCCTGACAGGCCGAAGCAAGTCTCCAGAGCACCCAGAACACCAGGGCTGGTCCCCTCCCAGATTTGGTAGCACTGAGAAGCCCACCCTGGGCAGCTGCCCAGCTACGCCAGCTTGGACACACTACCCCAGCACAGGGAGGGCCCCAGCATTAAACCCCAGCTCCCTGCCTGCTCAGTGGGGTAGCACCCGCCACCCAGAGGAGAGCTTCAAAGCCAGGGGAAATTAAGATCAAGCCAGGCTGCAGCACCATGCACACCCTCCTCCCTAGGGCAAAGCTGTTCCAGCAGAGAGATGATGCAGGCAGGCCAGCAGCCTCCATCCCTCTGATCCATAATGGCCTGTAGCCCCTTCCTTCCCCTGCTCCCAATGGGAGGCACACCCAGTGCTAAACACTGAGCCTAACTCCATCCGGTCCTCCTTCCCTACGTCTATTGTCACTAAAAATTTATCCGGTTTCTGACAGAAAAAAAAAAAAAAAAATATATATATATAAAACACTGCACCTCCCCTCTGCCCTTCAAAGTAAAAGTAGCTCTGGTCTTTCCCCAGGGAGGGGGAGATGAGTTTAAATATGAGTCCCTCATCTAGCCAGCACTGCTCCACTCCTCCTCCTCCAAGGACTTTCACACAGCCCTGTCCCGTCAGCCTGTCTGTGGCATTTGATTCCTGTCTGTCACTAAGTGATGAGGACAAAGGGTGAGGAGTCAGGAAAAGGTCTGAGCTACTTTGTTCATCGTCTGGATACGAACTTTGGATGAACTCCGTGGGGAAAGAGAAAAGCCGCATGGAGCGGGACACACCGTGCGCAGCGCTCTCTCTCCTCAAAAAAAAAAAAAAAGGGAAGAAAAAAAAAAAAGGGAGGCTTGAACAAGGGGAAGGGGTGGGAGGGAAAGGGAGAGGAGAGCATTCCCCATCCCCATGGCGGCAGGCAGTCCTGAGAGCTCCCTGCTCCGAGCAGACAGAAGGATATTCAAACCGCCTTCCCAGGAGGCATGTTCAATAAAGCAGGATGCCAACGCAGCCTTTTCTCAAACAAATCTGTTAGCGGCGGGCCAGGGGCCAGCCACAAGGGCTTGCTTTTTAAAGCAACCAAATGGGAATTTCCTAATAAAATAAAATTTTTTTTAAATCCCCACCGTGGCACGGGTAAAGGGAAGCTTGCTGGCAGCAACATGAAGTATTTTGCACACAGACCACTCTGGAAGCATGGGAAGATGAAATACAGTGCAGGGCAGGGAATTTTGGGATGCAGCCAGGGCCGGGGCACCAAAGCACCCGTGAGCTCCCCTGGCACCCACTCGGAGGAGCTGAGAGAGAACACTGCCTACAGCACAGTCACGTACTGGGGTGAAGGCTTACAACCAGGATTTCTGCTGCTCTGAGCAAGGGAGGAGGCTCAGGCTGTGTTGGGGCAGAAGTGATTTCCCTCGTGCCGACCTCTGGGATCTGGAAAAGCCACCACAGGGCACACTCAAATCCTTTGCTTCACTTCTCAGGGCTAAGCCAAACCAGTTTGCAACTGTAAAGCCCTGTGGCAGTCTTGCAGACATTAGGTAAATCAGCCCTGCCTGGGCAGCAGAGCCACCACACACTTCCTCCTGAATGGCTCCTGCCCAGCAGCCAAGATGCCTGCCCTGGGACGGGACACAGCCTCCATCGAGGATTATCGATCGGCAGAGCCTCGGCACAAGATGTGTCAAGCCCGGCAGGAAAACTACTGCAAGTCCACGGGCAACTCTGCAGCACTCATGAGAGACCTGCTGACTGCTGAGGGTGAAGTGTCCCAGATAAAGCATCCCACCATGCTGCACCAGCATCACCCACTGAACACCGGAGGGGACCCCCAGCCCCACAGGCTGGTGGGGAACACCAGCTCTGCCACCCTGGAAGTCTCTGCCTGAGGCAGTTGGGAATCTGAGGGACATACTGGAGGCTGTGCACCACCAGCCCTCCCTGGAAATCCCAGCAGACTGGGTGAATTTGCTCTCCAGGATGGGGAATCCTACATAAGACAGGGACTACGTGGGTTATAAAACCCTGGAGAGCACTTGAAAGCAATATACTGGAACGTGCTGGAGATCACTCTGGATGCCTTGTCTCTCAACTAAATACCAGCAAACAAAAACAGCTCTGCACAAGAAAGCTCTACCTGGAAAACAAACACAGCAGCCCAGCAGAAGGCACTGGTGAGATCTCCCCAAACAGGCACACAGCAGCAGGCAGGGGCCACATTCCCTTTCGGGGGGAGAGAAATCTCATCCCTTCTGTGGTGCCCAGCACAGGAGAGCTGCAGAGATGGTCACAGCAACCACATATCCCAGCTCCAGTCTGGCCTCTCTGTTTGGGAAGGTAATAACTCACCACCAGAACCAGAAAGTGGAACAGATCAAAGGCTCGGCTTCACTGACTCACAGCTACACACAGCCTCAGCCCTCCCAAGATCACCTGCTCTGCACCAAGACAATGACCAGGGAAAAATGAAAGAAAAAGGGGAAGAAATGCATTTCTGCAGGGAACCAAGCTGTCTGTGAAGGCTGGGAAAGCAGGGTCCTCCCTTGCAGCCACCACCACATCCCAGAGGAGCACGTGTGAGGAGGTCACTCAAGCATCTCAGCGGCATTGCCCAAGACCTCTGATGGAGAAACTTTGATCTCCTCCAAGCACAGCCAATCCCTGGGGACTGCCTCTAAAGCACACAGCAGAGCGTGCCAGGGCAGATCGACTCCACGCAGAAAACCACAGCCCATTTGGAAGAGTTTGTTCCCCTGCTTGCTTCAGAAACTCCAGAAAGTTCATCTGGTGGTGGGAGGGACCTGCACCCAGCAGCTCAGCCAAGGTAGCCTGTCTCAAGGCAACAAGCTCCCACCAGCGTGAACCAGATAGAAGGAAGGGGAAAAAATGGACAGGATGTTGACTGAATTGGCCAGCAATCCTATCTGCAGAAAGTGGGAGCTTGGGAAGGAGATGTTGGTACTGAATCCAGGGCTATTTTGAGAAGAGCAAGGAAGAGGAAACAGGGGAAAAGTAGGGGCTGGGAAGAGAAGGTAAAAGAAAACAAATCTGCTTTATTATTGCTTGAAACCCAAGGAGACTGATTAAAGCAAACATCCCCCCTGCCCCTTCCAAAAGGTTGTCTCGTCTGCTTCCTAAATCTGATTCCCATTTGTCTCTATATGGTTCTCATTTGTTCTTCATTTAGGTCTCCTCCACATTCCTTGCCGACTCTTAGGAGCCCTCCACAGAGCCATCAGGACTGGCTTCCCTTGGAACCTGCAAGGGCCATCACTGACCAGGGTAAGATGCAGCTCCCGTGCCTGTGCACAGGGAGGAGATACAGCAAGAGGAAGGTGGCAGGATACAACCACACACAATAGGCAAGAGGCCAAGGAAATCCTTGAAAAGAGCTACTCAATGGTGCTGATGAGCACCTGGGTGCCCCTGGGGTAGCATTCCCAAAGGGTGAAGCAAATGCAATGAAAAAAAAAGCAAAAGGAACCAGGAAGAGGGGATGCAGCACAAGCACAGACCCACCCAGCGTTTCCCTCTCTATTAGCAGACAACCTTCTGATTAAACAGCAGCTTAAAAATTACCTTGATGGAGCTCCTTTCAACCACAAACCGCAGGGACCTCTCCTAATTGCACAGCTCCTTTCCCAATGGCAGCCCAGGATGATGCAGCAGGCCCACTGGCTGCCCTTGCCCGCAGCACCGGTGTGCTCCGCCAGCCGTGCCCGTTGCTCCCAACAGGGTCTTGGAGCACTGTGGCACCGTGGCCTTCACTTTCTGTCCCGGCCCCTGGCTCTCAGACCCCTGGATACGCTGCCTTTGCAGAAGGACTCCTGCAAGGCCTAACCAAACACGCCAGAAAAAGGGAAATAAAAATCTGTCCCTCTACCCATGTAGACTTTGCCACTACCTCAGGACACATGGAAAGACCAGGGATATCCCCTATCACCACCTTCTGCGGTGTCTCACCTCCTTCCATACTACTTGTGAGTTTTTCATGGTAAACAATTCCAGTCTGCTCTTGGGATAGTCTCCCTAAATCTCCAGCCACACCATCATGCTGCTGCACATCCTCACCCTCAAGAGCTCACAAGTGAGAATCCCATGACTTTCTAGACCTAGATGCAGAAGAGTTATTTCTAAGGAAAACTCCTACCCTGGGCTGTGCACCTGTCAGACAGGTACTGCAATCCTATCCAAAAGGAAACACAGCCCCCTCCACCACAATAAAAACCAACCAGGCACCCGCTGCCCAATGGATCCATCCACAAGAGGAAACTGAGCAGGGTCTGAGCTCTCGAGAGCCAGGGCCAACCCTGCATCCACCCAACATCAGAGCAGGTCCAGATGGTTGCACAGGTATCGTGACATTACACAACATCACTTCCCCCCTCCCGCTTGGTGCCTCTGGAGAGGACACAGTACCAGCAGCTGCTCTCCCTGCTCCCTCCTGCCCATAAGGAAAGCAGAGACCCCTGACCTTCTCCGACACATCCCCCCAGCCCCTCCACAGCTTAAGCAGCCCAGGTGTGCAAATGTTACCCAATGCCCTCGCCAGGCAGAAAGTAAATTCCAGCAAACGGGGGAAATGCCAGCTGCAGTCAGACACTGGGATGTGCAAATAGCAGCCAGGGACCTTCGGGAGAGGAACAGCCCAGGCCCAGGCGCTCCTACCTATAATCCTTCTCAGGATGCCCCCTCCAGCAGCTCCTGTGGCAGAGGAAGGATGCTAATTTGACTATTTGAGGGAGTGAAAAAAAAGAAACCACACGTTTGCTCTTGCGCTAAATGACCTTTTCAACCACTTGGGGACAGAATTGCACCGGGGCTTTGGAGTGAGCTACAGCAGGCGCCGCTTGCTCCCCGCTCCCATGCTGGATGCTTTGTGCCTCCAGATGCATTTAAGGGGTCCATGCCTCCTAGCCCCCTCTGTCCACCCAGCAACAGAGCCAAGAAACAGCTCTTTGGAAAAATCTGTATGAAGTAGGGAGGAAGAAGTGGTCTGCTAAAAGCTCGCTGAGCAAAGCGCTTCAGACGGTTTCATTTCACATCGCCGAAAGCGTAAATCAGGGAATTGCTCCTCGGGTTCTTCTCCATTAGCAAAGTATATTGCCAGTCCCTTCCCACCGCCGATACCGATCGACACTTCACATCTGCTGACCAGATCTAACAGCCAGGATTTTCCGGGGGAATAATACATTCAGTGAAAACACCATTCCTGCCACCTGCTCCCCCCAAACGTGCAGCCACTCCGGGAGCGGCTCCTCGCTTTCTGCAGGCACACGCACAGCACTACGCCACAGCCAGAAGCCTCGCAAATCCCTATCAGAAATAAAGAGGTGACCCCTTGAACGCAAGGGTCATAAACCCCTCAAAACACACTTCCAACCAGTGGAGCATGTCCCACTGCCTGTAACTTCCCTAAATGTGAACAAGCGCTCTTCTGGAAAGCACCAGCTTCACACAAAACCTACCGGGGGGGGACCCGTGTCCTGTGCTATCAAGTCAGGATTGACAGCCTCAACTCTTTCCAGCTAATTCCTTTTACCCTGATAACTGCAATCTCTAGCCTTTTGTCTAGAGATTTGCAATAATCGGAGTATTGCAAATTCATCCCGTTATCGCAGTATTTGAAATAATATTTTTGCAATTTCTTGCAATATTGCAATCAGTCATATTATTGAAAATTCTTGCAATATTATTGAAATGAATCATATATTACAATAATAATTTTGCATATAAGCAGGCTCCTCCCAAACAAAAAAACACTAACCTAAAACACTTGCAACCTTTTAAAATTAGAGACTTAGGGGTTAAGAGCCAAATTTACAGCGGAAAGCCAGAGACCAATCCATGCAGAGGCTCCAGGTATTGTATCATTCTGAATGTTTCACCAGAGAATCACTGCACAGGGGGAAGAAAAAAAAAAAGTATGTGTGTAAACAAGCAAACATACACCCACCAGCAGCTTGGGTTTTGAAACATTAATGTTGAAATTAGAAAGGCACATTTAGTAGAGTTATGGGCAGATTCACTTTCAGTTTGGCTCCAGCCTTGTAAATATCAAATGTCAAAAGGAAACAACTGCACTGAGTTAAGAGAGAAAAATCCCCTCGCTGTGGAGACATATCCGGGATCGGGAGCACTGGAGTTGGGAAAGAAGCAGCAACCAGCAAGAAACACTTCACAACTGGAAGAATATTTTTGCCGGGTAACCTGCCACTGCTAATTCTGCTAATCGACATCACTCTGGAATTTGGAAATGTTATCCAACTAGGAGAGAAACTTGATTTTCCTCTTCTGGTAACGAGGATGGGCAGGCTAGCCAGGTTGTGCGAAACCAAAAACGGGACACAGAAATGATGAACTGAATTTCCGGATAAGAAACAAAAATCTAGGCACCAGCATTTAAGCAGGCTGATCCCACTTGCAAAGGCAGCTCTGCTCGTTTTTCAGCAAGGTTGAAGTAAAATGGCAAAATTATCATTTTAGATTAGAGCAGCTCCTCACAGCACTGGCTCTTCCGAGGGTTTTCCATTTATCCGTAGATTTAGGGGAAAAAAAAAGGGCGGGAGGGCTGGAAAGAGCCCATCAGCTTAGGGCAAGCAAAAAAGCTATTTTGGGTAAGCCTTCTCCTATAAATAAAAGGCTGGGAAGAGAGGGGACAGTGACAATGTATGGCTCCCTCAAGGTGTCACAGGGGATTTCTATTGTCCGTGGTGGCGACCTCCCCAAAACACAGAGCATCACCAGCAGCACTCTGCTCCTCGACAGCCACGGCTTCCCCAGCAGCCAAACCCTCCACTGGGCTGCCTATTCTCTGGCTGCCTTGCCCTCCCCACCAGGAAAAGGAGCCAGGAGAAGTAGCTTTCTGTTCCAGCTCAAAAAAAAAAATTATATATATACACATATACACATACAGGGGCACAGCTCACAAACACAAGGCCAAGAGATATTATTATTCCTTTTTTTTTTTACTTGACACAGCTGCAAATCAATAATTCCAGGCCAAGCGATTCCCAGCACTGGGAGAAAGCATCACCTGAGTCCCTCCTGAGCCTGGCCTGACAACACACGCTAATTTATTCAGCCCACAGCCTCCTCTGGCCACAGCTTTCTGTAATTTATCCCTATAGCACCCGCCACCCTAGATTTAGGTCGCCGGGGGATGCAGCACCTCCGAGGCAGTTTTGAGCAGAAGCTGCTGACCACCCAGCCCAAAAAACCACCAGTTTTGGTTTCCAAGGGAGTTCCCAGCAGATGCTCTTCAAAGGCAACGTGGATTTCACGGAAAACTCCCAATATGGATGCCTCTAAAGCACACTGGGGAGGTGGTCATCTGCAAAGCACCAAGCAGCACCTACAGGCACCCAGCACACCCGAAAACCCGGGGTGTGGGCACGGCCTGGGCTCTGGCAGAGGGTGTAGCATTGGGCTGCCTCGTGGGACCCCAAGGCTGGCAGCCCAGGAGCCAGGCAGCGCTCACTAACACCTTCTCCCACCATGGGGAACACTCACTACACCGATCAGATCGGGACCCGATGGAGTTTGGGGAAAGCAAAGGATGCAGATTGAGGTTGGTTTATTAGATTACGGACAGCCCCATGCAAATAGGGCCATATTGATCTGGTCTGCAAACACCTGGCTGGGAATACGAGCAGCCCCTGAGTATACAGAAGCTGCTGGAGATTATTAACCAGATCCATTGCTGTAAATCACATTACCTCCTTCCAAACCCTGACCCAGCACGGAGTCCCCCCTGCGCTAGGCGCTGTACAGGGCACATCCTTGCAGCACAAGGGAGCATCACTTCTCCCTGCACAGCACTCAAATGCCCAAAGACTCAGCCCAAAAGTGTGGAGCCTGGCACAGGCATCCTGCTCTGGGGGCCATGGAGCCACTTTTGTGCAGCCCACCTTCCCCACAGCAACTCTCAAAGCAAAACATGTTACCAGGAGAAACTCATTGCATAGGAAAACTGCCATGGGAGTGCAAAGCAGGAAGAAAAAAAATAAATTACAAATAATAAAAAAGTGGAAAATAGATAATATCACATCTTCAGGGGAAATTCACCCCCTGCTCCTACTGGGTTCCTCATATTTTGCATCAACTGCAAACCAACCTGTAATGCACAGGGCAGACAAGACAGGCTCTACTGTCTCCAAAAGCACCCCAACTCCAAGCACAGGAAGGAAAAAAAGGTAGTAGTGAAATGCTTCCAGCAGATTTCCAAGAGATCATGAAACCCTTTGCAGAGCTTCATTAGCAGAGAAGGCATGAAACCCTTTGCAGAGCTTCATTAGCAGAGAAGGCAGCAGCTCCAGGATTAAAGGAGGAACTGGGGAATAAGGTGCCGAACCAAAGGCAGAGGAGGAATCCCGTCTTCCTCCACTCTCCCTGCCAAAACCCACAGCTCTGATTCAGCAGAAGCACCACCAGCAGCACAGCCTACTATATCTCACTGCAACCAAACCCATTTATGTTTCAACCACCACCCTACTCCCCCCAAGGATTGCTGCATGCAGTAATTTCCTTGTGAAGGGGAAAAAAAAAAAACCATGATGAAATTGTCCCAGAGTTTCTCTGTGTTTTGCTTACAACCACTGCCCTCAAACCCAGGGCCAGCACGAGTCCTGCTAACAGGAATAAATCTCGCATTTGAGAGCATTTAGAAAAGCTCCACTTGCAGACACTCAGGGCTCCAAGGAGGAAATCCCTCTGCAGGTCTCAAATAAGGGAACTTGAACCACTTTTCCCAGGAGAAATTTAGGCCTGAAAAGTCTTCTAAGTTTCTCATTTGGAGCTACAAGGCCCAATAACAAGATCTCTTTCCCTGGACTTGCCCACAGACTGCTGCCAGGATCATGCAGAGGCCAGGGGAGATGGACTGGAGAGAGACCCGTGGCAGCAGGGAAGACACCCAACATTCATGGAAGAGAATGCTCCGGTTAGCTGCTGTTTATGCCCACATCTGGTTAATACACGTATTTTTCCAGCATGCATTAATAGTGAACGCAGATCTGTTCTCCTCTGTGCTTTGTCCAGTGCTGTCAGCTGGAATTACCCAAAGAATGGGCTGCTGGCACAGCACCTTCCAGGAACCCTCCTTCCCTGGACCCAAAGCTACTCAAAGCCTGGGGGGGCCAGTGCAAGGAAAGGCTTGGAAACTTGGGAGCATGGGGATCAAGAGCTGCAAGACTGGCTCACCTATCTCCCAGGAGCAAACAGGCAGGGCTGGGAGCAACAGGACACAGCAGACCCTCCAAGAGCACCTTCCTGCTCTTGCTGCAATCACAACAAAGTTTGCTCAACATCAGGCACCCACAAAAAATCAAGACTTGAAATAAAAAGCAAACAGGTTTGCTCCTGTACACCCTAAATCGTGTGGAGTCCCTCAGAAGCAGGAATGGTATGCCACAGCCAGGCCTGGTTTCTCTGCTTTGATGGCAGGGCCAAGGGGGAGAGAAGCAGGAATGGTATGCCACAGCCAGGCCTGGTTTCTCTGCTTTGATGGCAGGGCCAAGGGGGAGGAGGCAGGAAGGAGAGCCCACTGGCAGCCCTGTTCTTCCCACCTCCTCCCCTGGAGAATTGCAGGAGGACAATTTTGATTAAACTAATTAAGCCTGCTCCGTTCAAAGAGCGCCAACCACATGCTACCAGGGGAGAAGAAGAAAATATGAAATTACAAGGAAAAAAGAGAAGTCTCCCCACAAGCACACTCCTCCAAAGCCATCCATTCCCAGCAGATCAATGACGGACACCACCATACCAAAAGATAAAGGCTCAGAGAACAGACTTGTTTTAGAGACAGGTCCAGCCCTGAAGTCCCTGCTCCTTCCAGCTACCAGGACCTACTGGGACATGTCCCACGTCCCATCAGGATGACTGGTTTCCATTCCCTTCCAGCCAGTCCCAGAGGTAGCCACTCCTCTTTTGTTAATTCAGTCCTCCACCAAGACAAGGTCTACCGAACCATCCCTATCTTCCAGCCCCTTGCACATTCCCTGCCCTCCTTTCCCTTGAAGGCATTAGGTTTCTGGAAGCAATTTAATTGTGAGTTACAGCAGAGGCTTCCTCAGGCAGCATGGATGGGACTGGAGGCCCTGCTCTCCCAAAATGTTTCACTTCCCCCCAGGGCAGCCACACCAGGGACTCTGCAGTCCCTGCCTGGCACAGAGAGAGAAGCATCACTTTTGCCTTCAAAGCCTTTCAAACTGGAAGGAAAAAAAATAGTAATAACAAATATCAAAGCAAAGGCTTCCTCCCCTTTGAAGGGCAGGAGGGAGAGCAGCCTGGTGAGGGCTGGACTGCCCAAAGCTGAGCAAGCTGAGCAGGGACCCGGATCCTGGAGGGCTGGAGCACCGAGCACTTTCCTGATGAGCTTGCTTTCGAAGCAGCAGAATGATGCCTTAGGTGCAAGAATTGCATTGAAATTCAAATCGGGGTGTTGAACTCTCTCCTGCGCCTTGGGAAACCTCCTGGTGGAAACGCAGGATAAGGAGGAGGGCAGGATTTGATACCCTGGGGAAGGGCTGGGGGGAAGGAAAGCAAGCTGCCCCATCCTGCTGGGAGGAACGCTTGAGCCAAGGGGCACTGGACTTGCCAGTGTACCCTTCTTAAAGCTCTGCCCCACACCCCAAAAGCCCCAGCACCGCACACACGTCTGCCCCTCTTCTCCCCATGCTGCTCCTGGTGGGGTTTTACTTGGGGCGTTGGGGAAGAGAAGGGAGGGAGGGAGAAAAAGAAACCCCATATCATAATTGCTATATTAAAGAGAAATAGCAGGCAAGAATAATAAGAGAGGTGTCAGAAGTGAAATACAGTAACAGACACTAAAAAAAAAAAAAAGACTACAGTTCTGCAATGGGGGTGTTAATTGAACACAGAGCTAGAGAGAACAAAGGGGTGTTAAGGAAGAGAAGAAGGGGAAAAATCCTACCTCCTCCAAAGATCTGATTTGAGTTAAGTTTGGTGAAGATAATGCACAGGGAAAGGTAGCTAAAAGGCACCTTATATAGCTATTATGTTCTAAAATTAAAAAAAAAAAAAAGACAACAAACCCATTATTCAACAACAATTGCATGGCTAATCAGTGCTGTCTATAAATATTCCACTTTGTAAATCCCCCCCTTGGTCTAATGTACATTTTTCTTTTAATCCTGAATTCCTTCAACACAGGAGGGAGAGGAGGGTAAGAAAATAAAAAATTGTGGGATTTCAAATGCAAAGTCAGGGTCTTTTTAAGAAGTAGAATTTGCCCGATGCTCTCACCTCCCCCAAATGAGCAGAGAAAGTGAAACGATGGGAAAAGCTCTTAAGGAGGAGGAATCAGATTAAATGGTCATATATCCTGTGCTCAGCCTTTCCCCGCCGGTCCCCGCCGAACGAGATGGGAGTTGGGAAAGGCTCACAGCTGAAATAGATGCTGCTGCATTTTGACAGCAGATATTTTCCAGTTTGCCATCCAAGGACCCCACGTCTGCTTACGCCTTGCCTGATTCTTCTGCTTAGCTATTCTGCTCATGAAGAGAACAGCTTAAAAAAAAAAATATACCAAGAGAGAGGGAAAAAAAAACGAGGGAGAAAAAAAAAAACCAAACCAGCCATAAAGACAGAGCCCCTACCTCTGCCTTCAAACTTTTTATAAATCAGGAACGCAATTTCCGATTTCAATCCCTATTGATGGAGGAATCAATTGTATTTAGGACAACAATGCCTCCCATTTCCATAATTATTATTCCAAAAAGCCAGCCAGCCAGCCATTTGAAGGCAGTCCTGCCCCTTCCCTCACAACAAAGCGACCAACAGCAAGTGAAAACACACCAAATGAACGCCGACAACTTCGATGTATATTTAAGCGGCAATTTTCTTCCTCCCCTACATACTCCTGACCTCTCAACTTTTATTCCTTTTAAACAGACATCACCCCAAAAGCAGCAATCCCCAGGTTTGTAGACAAAAGGCAACCCCCTGAGGTTTTTTTTATACCATTACGATTTTTAAAAGTGATAATAAAGACTTTAAAATAACTAAAGAGCCCAAATGCAAAAGGCAACTCTTTGGCCCAGTAGAGATCACCTATTTTTCTAAGAACTTTATGGACACTTTGGGTTTGCTCAAGACAAGGTTAACGCTATGAAATAGTAGCCATAATGTTGCGAGAGATGGTGGTAAAGTCTCTGTAAGGCTCTGGAGTCACTTAAATCAGGCAGCGGGGTAACCGAACGCACATTTCTGCACATCATAACGCCGGGGGGAAGATGTACGCACGCACTTTCAAACACCCACCAGTGACCACAAACAATCACCAGGATTTCAAACGCCACACATGCAAAAATCTGGGAAGCTAAATGGAAAGTGGGAAGCGAGGAGTTGGCTCAACTTTCACGCCACTGCCCGCAAGGAAGGGGTAAGCGAACAGATGCAGGCGGTACCCTCGGCCCCAGAAAAAACAAGGCAAACTTCGTCCTAGCACTGGGCCCACAAAGCAATAATTAAAAAAAAATAATAAAAATAAACCGAAACCATCTGGCTGTTTGCTTTCTTATGAAGTGTGACTTTTGGGGACGCAGATGGGGGGAGAGAGGAGGAGGTCTTTGAATTTGCAAAGTGAAAGAATTCACCGCAAACATATCCAAGGGTAGATAAACAACGCTCCAAAAGCCATCTCAAGTCAACCTCTTTGGAGACCTCCACAGCACAGCCCTATAAGCCAAGTAATCCAGGCACAACCCCAACAAACAGCATTTATAAAAAAGTAAAACCACCTCAGTTCACACCTGAATATCCTGATTTCCAGCAGCATGCTTCACCCTATACCATCTCTTTCCATTTTCCTTAGCAGACAGGAATTATCACACCGCGTCACTGTGGCTGTGCACAGTTCCTCATCCCTCCCCACCTCACCGGGAACCCCAGAGCATCCCTGAGCTCACCTGGCTTTTCCCAGCAAGTTTGGTCCCAGCAGATTCCTTGCTCCCTAACTTTGCCACTGCGCTGATAGCGAAGCTGAGCTGGGATTAAACAACTACCTTGCCAAAAAGTGTCCCTGCGCTGGCAACGTATGGAGCATCAAATACAGCATCAAACACACTTGGAGGAGAGACAAGCAAAGGTTCTTTGGCTCACACAAAATTAAAGGAGAAAGAGAGAAGAGGGAAAGGAACACGGTGGCTCCTTTTTTTGTGGAGGCGCACGGGGGAATGCTCTAAAACCCTGAACGTTTATCTCTAACGTAGACTCTCTCACGTTACAGCGTAAGAACAGGCTGGAGGTTCCCACACCAAACCCACTGCTGGTTGTTATGGGAAGTCTGTAGGCAAGGACTCCTCGGGAAGGTCAGAGGCAGCCCCAGAGCCGTGAGGACTCCAGAGAGCCGAATGCCATCGGTAGGTGCTTTGTCTGGGCTACACGCTGCACAAACAACGCTTAACAAAGGGCCCTCTTAGTCATTTTATATATATTGCAAGAGTCAAGTAATTGTATTTTCAATCAGCTGCTCATGCTGGGAGGTTTTAGATATATATATATATATAAAATATATATATATAAGAATGGAAAAAAAAATAAGACCCAGTTCAGGTTTCTGAAAGCTGTTCCCCTTTTATGTGTAACTATCAATGTATATCAACTGGGTGTGCAATCATATTTATTGTCACTTTCATTCATGTCATGCCCTTGCTTATATAGCTTAGATATGAATTATTGACTGTTTCAGTCCTTGTTGTAAAGAGGGGGGAAGAGGGGGGGAAAAGTCAAGTACTTTGCAGCGTGCTAAAACAGGGCAACTACAGCAGCATGGGAAAGCCCACAGATCAACTCTGGTCAGCTCAGAAAGCCAACAGGAGTGATGAACCACCCCCAAATTTCCATCATCTCCCCCACTTTCTTGTTTTACATTTAAGACAGAAGAATAAAAAAAGAGAGATTCCAACAAATACATAAATAAGTGGCTCATGTTGCTAAATGTCCTTCCCTGAGCATCTGTTGTTTAAGATCACCCTTGATTGATGACTGCTATTTTTTAATTGTTGCTTTTAAAATTTAAATGCCCCCCTGGGATGTGTTATAAGTGTGTTAGTACATGGTAGGAGGTCTGGAAAGTGGGAAACAGCAGAACCAACGCTCTCATGCCATTAGCTTCTAAAGAAGCCTGAGAACACCCCATGCCATAAAACAACAGTACCCTAAAGTAACTAACAATCTAATATATTGCTTTCACTAAAGGCAACTGACAACTTGCTCTTACATGAGTTAGTCTGGATGATTGGCAGACAAGAGCATTTTAACCCTTTCTTTAAAAAAAAAAACGTACGAAACCTTTGTGTTTACCCGAATACTAATGGTAATAAAACTGCACGGTTTCATTTGGTTGGGATTATTTCCCGCACACCACTCTGCATTCAGATTTTATTTTGTTTTTTAAGCAGTGCCGTGTCTTAAAGAAGAAACTAGAGCAAGACAGAAATTGCAAGGGGGTTGATTTTTTTTTCTCCCAGAAAAAGCAATAAATAAAGAAAGGCTATACAATAGAAATTAAACCACGATATTTTCTCTTCTAGACACAAACCACATCATGCAAGTCCACTGCCAGAAGCATTAAATACCAACGAGTTATTTCTCCCAGCCTAAATACTGCTGCATGGGGGGGGGCCCACAAACTTAGGGGAATAAAATCCCCAAAGAGCAAAAAGAAAAACAATACAGAACCAACAGCATTGATTTCCTACCTGTTTTTTCTTTGATTTCACACAAGACATTAAAAAGCGCCGGCTTCATCCTGTGGCAGTTTAAAGCATGCTTCCTGGAGAGAAAAGAAAAAGGGGAGGGTGAGCTCAGGATGTCACCATGAGGAACAACTTTCCAAATTCATGCTGGCTGGCTTAGGGAGAGCAGATTTGAGCCCCCAGTGCTGCCAACAGCCAGCTACCCAACGCAGGGGAGCTGAATGTCACCAGTTCAGGAATGGCTTGAAAAGGGCCTTTGCCACCGAGCAGCTCCACGGCTGGTGCAAGGCAGGCGATGCTCCACGGCAAAGCCAGCAGCTTTTGGGAGCCAAGCTCGGATCGACTGTCTTGTTCAATACAGACACAGCACTGGGCTCTCCCAGTCCCCCACCTCCAATATTACACCAGGCCATGTGCTTTATTAGGCTCGTCCTGTGAGGCAGAGGGGAAATAAACTCCTCCTTGTCCCAGTACTGGAAACAGCCTCTGCTTAGAGCTGTCAGTTCAGGGAATTTCAGCGCCCAACTTGGAGCACAGAAAGATGTATGGAGAGACAACCCCATTCCTCTGCCTCCATGCTACTTACATCCAGCTTATTTGCAGGTGTTTTAATTCTTTACAATTTAATTCTTTACAATTGGGACAGTAAACACATTAAAAATCACAGCCGGCTGCTTCTGGGAAGGGGAGGGAAGGCTTTTCAACGCCACTCCTTTTGGCTGCTGTTATTCCAGAGCTGACCGTTCTCCTGTGGATTTTGAGGAGACACTTCGGGGAGGGGGCATTTTAATTGGCTGGTTTTAAAACCCATCACGCACCCGCTGGGGCAAAGAAACAGTGTGATTTAATTTTTTCTCTTGAGCCGTAGGGTGATTTAGCCAAGGGTTCAGTTGCACACAGGGCTGTTGCTATCAGGCGCCGGTTACGGGGATTTCTGTTTACCAACCGAAATTACACGCGAAAGACGATGTGAACATCTGGCAAACATTCACACTACTTACCCCACCACCCACAACATGTTAAAAAGATTTATATATCTGATGAAGTCTCTCAAAGGTATATACCCTTGCAGAACCACAGCGTTCCCTTATCAGCACACCCAGATGGGCGCAGACATTTGGGTATACGCAAATCACGTACATATGCTGTAAGGGCCCTCTTACAAATAATGCTCACACTTTGCATCTTCCCAAAACTTAATTTAAAAAAAAAAAAAAAAAAAAAAAACAATCAAAAAAAAAAAAGAGGCAGCAAAACAACATGCAATAGTAGGACGGAAAAAGGAAATGCAAAGCCAAACGTTATTGATAAATACGGCATGTTTGCCAGCTTGGAATTAAAAATAATAATAACTAAAAAAAATTAAAAAAAAAAAAAAAGTACTGTGAGGAAGCAGCCGAAATAGACCAGCAAGGCAAACCCATAAAGCCTTCTCCTAGCTCTGTTCTGCTTTGGTTTTATTGATTTGATTAACTACACTAAATTATCCAAGCAGGAACACATACAATTCCTTCAACTTTCCATAGGAAGAGCCCCTCACCGCCCCAGGTCTGGCTGAGGAGAAAGTGAATTATTTCCTCCTCCTCCTAGCTACTCTGCCCCTGCAAGAACATTATAAAATGAGTAAGATCAACCCTGCAACCAGCCTGTTTGGTAAGCAAGAATTCTACAGAAGCTGTGGAGGCAGGGAGGATGGAAGCTGAGGTTTGGGGGGTACTTTTATCCTTCTGCAAGTTCTTAAGCGAGTTTTGGGGCTGTGCGGTGCGTTTTTCCAGGAACAATGTATTCTAGCAATCTGCTTCAACTTGGGGCACAAATATCAGAAGAACAACACACCAAGCATCTTTGAAGCCCAGAAGAAATATCAAGTATAACCCGGGCAATTCAGGGCAACTTTTTTGTTGTAATTCCTTTATTTGAGGTGGGGGTTTTTTTCTCCCCTCCCTGAACTTTTGGTAATGCCTTTGAAGGTGCGCATTAGGTCTGCACTCCCCGAAGCTCAGGGCAATTCAGATACTGGCTCTTACAGCCTTACTTTTTCCTTTTTAAATACATCTGCAATTAAGAAGGGAAAAAAAGAAAAAAAATAAAAACAAAAAAGGAAAAGCTTCCATGAGCATCTTCAAAGCGCCGAAACGAGCTGAAAAAATAACATCACTACAGGGGCCTAAGAAAGAACATTATTATCAGCCCTAAAAGCAGGGCAGCACTTCGTGGCTCTTTCGGAGGAGCCCGGAGCGGAGCCCCAACCACCACCCCCCTCCGCAGTTAAACCCCCACCCCAAAAAGGCTGAGAAAAGCCAGGCCCAGTTTGTGGATGGAGGGAGGGGGAGGCTGCGGGCGCGGCGACCCCTCGAAACCGCCACGAAGTTAGGAGGTGGAAGAAAGACGGGAAATAATAACGGGGGGGGGGGGTATTAACCGGTCCCCTTTCTTTTGCCCTCCCTCCCCACATTTCTCTGCAGCAGGAGCAGCAGGACCCCCGTCCCCCGATGCGCCCGCGGCCGGGCGCGCTCCCCCCGCCGGACAACAAAGGCCGGGCCGGGGCGCGGGGGAAACTTCNGTGCATCAGCCGCGGCTGGTCATCCATCGCCGGCCGCCGGCCCCGCTCCGCCGCCGCCTCCTGCCCTGGCTGCCGGGAGCGGCGCGGCTGGGCTGGCCGCCTGGCTCCTCGCTTTCTTTTCTTGCTCGCTTTCTTCTTCTTCTTTCCTCCCCCCCTTCCTCCTCCTCCTCCTCCTCCTCCTCCCCAGCCTCTTCCTCTTCGCTTTTTATTTATCCTTCACGCTGGCGCCCGGCTCCGCGGCGGGGAGGAAGAGGAGGAGGAGAAAAATGAAGGAGGGGGGAGAAAAAAAAAAAAGAGAGAGAGAAAAGAAAGGGGAAAAAATCCCTTNCCCCCCCCCGCTCCGCTCCCCGCCGCTCTCACCTGGCCTGCGCCTCGTCCAAACTCTGGTCCGTGATAGTCATGATCTGCTGTAAGATGTCTCCGATGTCCTGCTTCCTGCCTGCCTCCCCCTCCGCCCCGCCTGGTCCATCCTGCATGTGCTGGGACAGGCCCGGGTGCCCCGGCATCCCCACCCCGCTGTGCGTGTGCATCAGCCGCGGCTGGTCATCCATCGCCGGCCGCCGGCCCCGCTCCGCCGCCGCCTCCTGCCCTGGCTGCCGGGAGCGGCGCGGCTGGGCTGGCCGCCTGGCTCCTCGCTTTCTTTTCTTGCTCGCTTTCTTCTTCTTCTNGGAGGCGGCGGCGGCAGCGGTGGCCGCGGCGAGGCGGCCGCCCGCGATGGCAGCGCCGGAGCTACCGCGGCCGGAGCGCGGCGGAGCCTCCGCGCACCGGGGGAGGGCTCCAAACTTTCCCCCACCCTGGGGCCGCGCTCGGGGCTGGCTGGGCCCCCCCTGCGCCGGGCCTGCGCGCACCGCTCCGGCCCTCGCCGCCTGCTTTTGTTCGGCTCCGGACTCCTCAAACTGGCACGGAGGAGCCCGGGGGCGGGGGGAGGAAGGGGCAGCGGCGCCGCCCGCCCCCCCGGCCCCATTGGCGGCGGCGGCGGCGGGAGGGACGGCCCGCGGGCCGCACCGCCCCCTGCGCGCCCGCCCGTCAATCTCCGGGTTCAGAGGTGGGACGGGGCCGCGCCCCGCCCGCGTCTTAAAGCGACCGAGCCCGGCCGAGCGCGGCGCCGTAGGGGGAAAAAGGCGGCCCGGGCCGGGGATGCGGGGCCCCCGCCGGCCCTCACCCCCTGCCCGGGCCCCGGCCCTCGCTCCCCGCCCCTCCGAGCGGTGCCTCAGCCTTTCTGCCTCCCCTCGGGAGCACCGCAGGCCCCCGGCTGCTGCTCAGGCTCCCCTCTGCCCCCTACCTACCCTCAGCCATTCTGCCTCTCCTCAGCCTTCTCTATCTCCTTTCAGCCTCTCCTTCCTCGCCTGCCCTTAGGCAGCCATCCCACCTTCCCTTAGCCTTCCTCCCCTCCTGTCGGCCTTTCCCATCCCCTCAGCCCCCTGGTGCCCTCAGGCACCCTCTGCACCTCCCCGCTGCCTCTCTGCCGTCCTGCGCTGTCCCCAGATCTCGCAGGAACGAGCAGGGTTCTCCAGCCACTGTGGGCCCCAGGGAGATCCTTTCAGCCGCCAGCATGTCTTCATGGTGCTGTTTCTCTCTATGAACCTTGGAGCAGATGACCCACTATGGTCCCTTCCAACTCAAACGCTTCTGTGATTCTCTCCCAGTTCAGAGCCTGTCCAAGCACATTAGACAGGCCAGCGGTGCCACATCCCACGCTTGATGGCCCCTCAACTCCCCAAACAGCACAGCAACAGAGATCCCAGGGCCACCAAGACCACCATTCCAACCTACATGTCACAGCACTCTGGTGAGGAAGGACTTCCCCAGCCCCTTTCTTCATCCCCTGGCATCTGAGTCTGTCCTATGTCTAGAAAGATCTCTGTAGGCATCAGCAGGTCAGCAGGCATGGCCCTGGGACTGGGCTGGCCTGCAAATTTGCATTTAAAAGTGAATAAATAAAAAAGTTACGGTGATTCAAGAATTCCTTGCATGGCAAATGGCTTCATCAGATTGTCCATTTCTCAGATCTAAGGATGCCAGCTCCAGGCACCTTGTAACACAGCGAGAGATGTGTCTAGTCCCAGCTCCTGACTTCAGCACCAGTTCTGGAAAGACCCATCAGGTTCACTGGAGAGAAAAAAATATATAAGGCAACTGTTTTGCTTCCACTCTTCCTTTTTAATGAAACACTTTCCAGTGTTTTAAGCAAAACATGACTTTTCATTTTGAAATTTCCTTTCGAACCATTAAAATGTTTTAAAGTGGTTGAAGGCGCAGTGAGATGTTTTGATTTTTGTCGCTCTGAAATGTTTCACTCAACACATTCTTCATGTGTCTTGATTTGCCAAAATTTTTCAAAGGTTTCTGCTTTCTCGCCCAAGACATATCTGTATATTTTTTACTTTTCTGAAAAGGGAAAAAAAAAAAAGGAAGAAAAAATATTATCATCTCCATGGCTCCACAGGAAGCAGAACTGTATCCAAGAAACGAAGAGCCAAGGGACTCCTCTCCAAAGGTCCAAACTTTCAGACACTTAGTCATCCCTTCACTTGCTTGCTCACATACCAAGTCTAGACATTTGCTGTCTCAAAGCCTGGTGGGGACTCTCCCACCCCCACAGGTCAGCCCGGGGTCTTTTGGGTTTGATTTTGAGCGGCTCCAAGGACAGGCAGTGCAGCAGAGCTGAGTGCGCACAGCGGGAAAGGGAGCACAATGACAGGGACATTGGGGACTGTGGGATGCAGTGGCCTGCTGACCCTCCTGACTCTTGTTTTGAAGATCCTTCCCTGTTTTCCGAGTCACAGTGTGATGCCTCAGCACATCAGGCTGGAGAAAGCAGGAGCCAGGAGACCCTCCGAGCTGCTCCAAGGGAAGCATCCCAGCACAGGACCTCGGAGGATCTATGTGCCAGTGCAGAAATGGCCAGGATTCTGCCTCTGCTGTCTGCTGGAGTCTGTAAAGTCCTTCCTGTCAGAGATAACTAATCCTGGGGCCTTTACAACACCTCTCCTGAAAAGCACATTTCATTCCTCTGTCTCCTCCTGCCTTCCAAGTGCATGAGATTGCAATAGGTATTACCGAAAATATTCCCCATGGGAGCCGACACTGGACTCCCTTAAAACCCAAACACCATCACCCCTCCTTCCCCAAGACACAAGTGAGCACTATGCTCTATTATCTCTACACCCACTAAATCTTTCTGAAATAAAGAATAAACATTTCCACCACACATAGTGTAAGTGTATGTGCCAAGCTGCCTCGCTTCCTCTCCTCTGTGGTTATTATAAAGTGGTTTTGTTTCAATGGCGTAGCAGATGGACAGCGGCCAAGTCTGGCGTCCCCACTCCCCCCGAGTACGTCGAACGCTATCTTTGGTTTATCACAGATTCCTGCAGAAAATGTTTATGGGAGCCTCTTGTTTAAAATCTTGGCCACGTCACAGAGTAATTCCTATTATTTATTAAATGAAAATCAAGCTGTTGTTAATGCACCATTACTGTGGCAAAGCGGAGCCCTTGGAAAGGAAGGCCAAACACACTCTCTTGTTCTCCGAGCGTGAGGGATCCCACTGTCACCATCGCTCAACACTCACGAAGCCACCGGGATGAGAAGCAGCTTCCTGGCCTAGGACTCCTTAAACATTTCCTTTTTGCTGAAGAGAGACTCCTTGCTTTGCTGCCCCACGCCTGACCTCCCAGAGCCAGACTGTGCACAGATCATACCTCACACCATCACAGGGGCTCTACCTAAGACACCACTTTAGCCATGCCCTTCTTTGTTCACCATGACCAAAATAATTTTCCTCCCTTCTCTGCAATTTTCCTCTAACAGAAAATTTTCCATGGAAAACCCAAAGCCCTTTCTAATTCCCAGACAGCCACAGTCCCTGTAACACGAGTGCCATATAGATGGTCTCCTTTACGCTGAAGTGCGGCAGTGTTTACATTCCTAACTGGTTTTCAGAGGAAATTCTAAATTTTTCCTGGAAATGTCTTGTTGCTTTAAACTGATTGTTTATTTGTCAATTTAGTCATTAACCTTCTTCCTTACTCCTTTGGCTTTTGATAAGACAGAAAATGTCAAAGGGACGGGAAATAGGCTCAGAATGATTTCCCCTGGTGAAGGATCCCAGTCCCCAAGAAGCAAAGGGAGTTTTCTCATCAATTTGAGCAGAGACACGGCTTC
The DNA here is from genome assembly GCA_013400495.1 of Nicator chloris. Classification (NCBI taxonomy): domain Eukaryota; kingdom Metazoa; phylum Chordata; class Aves; order Passeriformes; family Pycnonotidae; genus Nicator; species Nicator chloris. The sequence continues at coordinate 452,076 of WAAE01019470.1, read as the reverse complement.
ACTCCAGGTGCCAGGTTAAATCAGCCTTCAGGTTTTTGCAGGGTTTGTGTGTTAGACTTTAGGTCTGCTGGAGGGATCTCAACCCGGGGATCTCCAAGCCCTTTCAAAATGAGCTAAATACCACTGATCCCAGTAAAGATGGGAAGAGCCAGAAGTATATTCCCACTCATTCCATTCCCAGCCTCACCTTCCACAAGGTATGTCACACAAACTCTGCCATGGTCATGGTCTTTCTATTAAGAAATATATTTTAATTAATACATTGCTTATTAATATTATCTATTCATGAAATTATCATAACCTGACCACAAGCAAAATCCTACAACCAAAAGAGAGGGGAACAAATCCTATTCAAGCAAAAATTTGTGGTATATAAATTGTTTGTTACTTATTCAAATACAAGTAACAAAATTCCCATCACCAGAAGTTTACCAAAAAGAAAAACGTCTTTTCCCAATAGCTGACATAAACATGTAAGTGCTACCAAACATATTTACATGTTTGAAATAGATGGTATAATTACAATGAGTTATAGCCAATATTCAGACTTTCCCTTGTTTAAATGCTACCTTCTGATACAGCACAGCACATCCTTTAATTGTGGTCACGTGCTCTTTCTTCGAGACTGCTGCAATTTTTTTCCACAGAAACGTCTATAATTGAAAAGAAAATTGCATTGTTTAAAATAAATTGTCTACCCTCCTGGAAATAAACAGGTGACTTCCCCTACAGAATGTCCTATTTCTGGGACTTCTATATCACAGCAAGCTGCCTGCAAAATCATTTTGGACATTTTTTCCAGACCCCAAACTTGAATTTCAGCAAGGAAATACAGTTTTTCAAGACAGAAAAAAAAAAAAAAGAATCCAACAAGGATTTTGAAAACAAGTCAGGTAAAAGCTATCAGTGGAAATAGCAACAAAAGCAGTCATAGAATCTTCCAATAAAAGCAGGTCCATTCCAGACTCAACAAAAAAAGGTCTTTTACCTTCTTTCAACCACTACTGATGTTCCTCAAAGGATACAAATAGCTGTTAAATTCACTTTTATCTAGAGCGTCTCACATTTGTGCAGTGCTTAAAGAAAGAGAAAAAGCCACATTAGAGGTACAAACACATGACTGTATTCCACAGCTTCTCCGTGAGCTCTCACAAGTCAGGTCTCCTAATGAGACCTCGAGACCTCTTCACCACCAACAGGATGGGCACCCTTTTGTGGGAAGCCTGTTTTCAGGTGATTTACTGAGAAGGTTTATCCCCAGCCTTATTGTACAGACAGGGACGTGGAGAGCCAAGAGAAAGAAGGGGCTTACCTCTGGGAACCACCAGCAAGAGCCAAGGTTCTCACTGCAAGGTCTCGTGGAATACCTGCCTCGGTCACAGTGTCTGTGAAAGCAATCCCTGCTGCTTCATATGAACTAGAGCTAACCAGAATGACTTTCTTTGCATCTCAGATGCAGACTCGTGGTTTTTGGAATATTTTCCACCACGCCATCTCCCTTCAAATGGTCTTTATGGAGTTCATCTGCAGTCAGAAGTTGGTTTTCCTCCCCTGAGTTTTCTGTGGATTTCCCAGACTAAGAAAGACTGCCATTGAAGAGACTCAGCCACAGGTTTCTGGTATCACCTCCATAGAAGAGGGCTGTCCCCAAAGACAGTTCTCAACAGCCCTGAGCTGAGGGATGAAACCAACACCGTCAGCCCCTCTGCAGCACGACATTTCGTGAGAAGTGTCCTCCCATGCAAAGGTGTGCCAAGGAACCCCTTGCTGCTCCCTGAGTCAGGGCCCTACTATCCCATGCTCCTCTCAAGCTGGCCATCACCACAAAGCACTGAGCAAAGAGGTCACAGTGAGAGACGCAGGTCTCCGTGGTGGTAAGCAAGCCAAGAGTTTCCAATTTGCTGAAATGCTTTTCCATAAACCACCCCCCACCCCTCCTTGGCTTGTTCACAGATTCCTTCAGTCTCTCTCCTGGGGGGTTGACCCATTGTTCCTACAGACTTTCCTATTATCAGCTGTCCCATCCTTTTTGCACAACTGCTATAGTTGGACCTTAGCCTTTCATTTCATTTTCATTTGGCTTCTTCCCCAGCTTCCCATATTTGAGCATTTTGCTTATTATCAGTCAGGCCCCTTCTGTATTTTGCTCCATTCTACTAATTGGTTTGAGTATGGACCCAGCATTCCCTAAAGGAAAGTCACCTCCTCTTACACACCAGCACTGCCACGCATTCCACACCCTCCCCAGACTCCTAGAGCAGGAGCAACACCTCCTCTCCAAAAGGTGCTGGTGTCCTTGGGCTGAATGGGTCTGAGACAGTGATCGATATAATCACTGATATATGATTGTGTCCCATATTGGTTTTTCACAGCCCAGGAAACACGTCCCCTGGCTAGCCCTGAAGGTTGTAGGACAGATAGGCTTCAAACCAGACATCCATTTTCACTATTGCTTCTATCAACAGCTTTCCCTGTAATGTCCCTGTATTGCACACCACCTTGGGAAGCACCCACTTTCGAATACCTGGCAGCCTAAAATGAGGATGTTCACATTAATTCCCATGAATTGAAAATATTTGGATTCTAGCGTGGTCAGACAAACCAAAGCTGCTTGCACCACCCTTGTCAATGACCTTGTCTTTCCAGAACACAAGTCACCATTACTTCCCTGTGGCTCCCAGGTCATAAAGAGGTGTCAAAACCACTTGCCTCTCACTTGTGACTACCGAGGCAGTGCTGCAGAGAGAATAACCACAAATCACAGCAGTAGCTCTCCTGTCCCCAGACCCAACCTAAGTTCACCAAGGACTTTTCTTTGCTTGGTCGACTGGGCAGCAAACCTGCAAAGCTTAATTTCTTGCCATGCTTTCCCAGGAGGAAAAAATCTCACCTCGAATTGCTGTCAAGTCGCATATCGTATCTCACCCCAAAAAGACTTGGGCAGGTTAAGCCCGGAAGAAAGAGAAACTATCAAAGGCTGCTTGTTTGATAAGGACACACGTACACTCCAGCAGCACCTGGTTACTGTGGGACATGTGGAGCTGGAGAGGGCTGGGGGAGCAGCTTGCCCTTCCTAGGCACTGTAAGCCAGAGGGGAAGCCAGAAAGGGACAGGTTGTCACCGCCTCTGAAGCAGAGCAAAGCCTGCAGAGCAAACACTGTTCACGTCTTGCAGTGAGCCCAAAGCCACCTACACTCACATTCCAGGAGTGGCACAGCAGCCCCATCAGCTCAGCACCTGCCGGGCAGGAAAAGCCACAGCCCTGAGAATGGAAAGGCAAGTTCACTGGGATTGTGGCTTTGGAAGGGGGTCCTGTTGAACCAGAGGAAGTGGAACTGTTGGACACTGCTCTGGAACAGGCCTTCAGCCTCCCACACTGGCCTATTTAGCAGCAGCTTCAGCCTTCCCAGCCTCCATTTAGCAAGCACTAAAGTCAAGGTGTCCAAGGGATGAGGACAGAGGGCTGGAAAAACAATGGTGGCATTATGGTTCTGGCAATGGGGAAGACAAAAGGACACATAACAATGAGAAAGCTACTGGCAACATGCTGCTTTTCCCCCAGTTTCATACTGGGGAAGGTCCTCAAAGGATGTTAATTAATAAATCTCATTTGAAGCTGTAGCAATTTAATTCACAGTAAAGACCTGGCTTTCTAATTTTTAGGAGTCCCAGTTTAACTCACGGAAGACTTGGATTTCAAGGTCCAGGCTGGGAAGATCCCGCTTGGCTCACATTGCCTTGGCTTCAAATAAAAGAGCTGAAACAATTCCTGTGTTCCAGGCTGTCCAGCCCTTTTCCCAGCTATCCCAGGTGGGATAGTCTGGGTCTGGAGCAATACAAGAATCAGGAGAGAGAAAGACAGTGACAGAGTGCAAGGAAGAGCAGGGAGGAGAAGAGTCATCCCAGGTCCTCACTGTTTCCGTGGAACAGGCAGTACCAGGCTTCCAGGAGCTGGATGGGAATGGGGTGGGAGGAGAGAAATGGAAGCAGTGTGCTGGGAGATGGAACCTGCCATGAGAGAGGCAAAGGTCATCCGTCCCTCTCACAATTGACATGCCTGACCTGTGGCCATCCCAGGGGTGAGCAGCAGATGCAAAAGCAGCAAAGGGCTGTGTGAGTGGCCATGTGACACCCCGAGTGTCCTGTACTTTCTCCCCAGGCATGCAGGGCAGTGTTTGGCACATTAAACCCCTCCTAGGCCAGGCCTTTTACTGCCTCTACAGCAAATCCCTGAGTTCTGCCCAGGCCTGCTGAATCCCAGTTAATCCCATCTCCCTTCCCAGCCTGCTCAGTGCTTGGGAATACAAACTATCCCACCAAGAAATGGTCTCTACATCCAGCCCTTTCTATTCCCACCTCTTCCTCCTGTTCAGCTGAGACAGAGCTAGGCTGAGAAGAATGAACATCAAGGCTCAGTGTAAAGCAGTGAGAACAGTTCCTAGGGCTTGGGCTGGAGAGTGGGGAAATGCCAGGCACGTCTCCTGACACCTCAGCAGCCTGCCAGTCTTGTGACCTGAAATCAAGGCTGTCAGGGAGTGCTCAGAGCTAATAGCAGTGGTTATTTGCATTCAAGCTAAGGGGCTGGCTCGGAAGCTTTAGGCAGTCACTGTTGCAGATAACAAGAAAGGGAACTCCTTGCACACACGCACTGGACACATCTGGCCAGCTGCTGCTCCTGGGCAATGTCGTGTGGTTGAAGTCAGGGAGCAAAGGCAGAGCTCTGTGAGACAGAGGAGTTCTTTAAGCTGCACAAAACATTTGCATTAAAGGCAAATATTATTATTTCCAACTTTTTTTTTCATTGGAACCCAGAGCAGATGAGAGAGAATTTGTTAGATGGAATCAGAGGGGCCCCTTAAAACAAGAAATCAATGTATCTGGCCCTCAGCTGATGTAGACCTGGATGGATCCTTTACAGAGGTGGAAGAACGGTCTTGGCTTTGTGTTAGCATTGCGGCAGAAAAAAACCTGTAGTGGGACACAGGAATCCTTTCATGGTGGACCACAGGAAAAAAAAAAAAATCAAATTTCTGAATCTTCCCATTAGACAAGTGCTTCTGCAGGAGCATCTCTTCCCACTTGCTCAGACACCCTTCCGACGGCCCAGGAGTGGTGGCGGGTTTGCTGCACGCACAAATCCCACACAGGCTCTTCCCATCCCGTTTCAGGCAGTGCTTCCCGGGCTGTATCAAGTGCAAAGTGAAATCACCTGAAGAGTGTCGCTTTAAAAGCCACGGAAGTGCAGAGAGCAGCACCAGCAGCAGTCAATAGCAATTTCCACCGCAGGGTCGATACCATCTGATGGCTGTGTAGCTGTAAAGATTGTTTCACACACATATCAGGAGGTGGGCAGGGGCAGGAAAAGTGGAATTGGTTTTAATGATTGCAGGATTCAAAGTAGCCCTGGCTCCCTCTCCCTCTTCTTTCACAAGAAATACATGCACAAAGAGTCAGAAATCAAATTTCCAGCCCTGTCAGTTCCTATCACACCGGCTCTCCAGCTTGGACTCCTTCCCAGTTTGCCAGGGAAGCTTCTTCTAATCCATTGAGGAGAGCATTACTGGGAGAAGGAGCTGCAGTCTGTGTCCAAACTTCCCTGCAGCCTCAGGTCATTAGCTCCACTGCTTTGGACACGGAGCTACAGCAGAAGCACTGCGCTCAGGTTCAGACCCAAAGGGTTTCCAGATGAGGGTAATTTGTGCTATTTTACCTCCCCAGACAAGATCAGCATCTCATTTTGTTAGATGCTGGGTGGGCAGGGAATATTAGGCAAGCACAAACAACTAAAAAACTGAGAGGGAAGGTACTCATTTTGCAGAGAAAATGTGTGAATGGCTCTAGCCTAAAAATAATAGCCCATTGTGTTTCTGCTGCCTCATAAAGTGCTTTTCAGCCGCTGACTCCAGGGGCAACACATGCACGATCGTGTCTTGGTCAATGTTAAGAGCATTGCTGTGGGAGGAAGGAAGGCGGTTCTATGGCCTGGGGTTCCCAGGGCTGGCCCCACGGTCCCAGCTCCTTTAAATGTGCTCAAATACCAGTCACTGCTTCTGTTTGCCTTGCCCTGTCTGTCTGTCTCCTGCCTGAGGCAGGGACTCTTTCTTACAGGGTTTCACTGGCTGGAGCTCTGTTCTCTGCTAGGATAACCTCTCAAACGCTTCTGCAGTAAATGAAAATCGAGACTGTGTTTGTTTTACAGAAAATAATGAACACAATTTTGATTCTTTGTGTTCTAATTCATTAATTCACTGCCTTCTAAACACAAACTTCTCCCTTGCCATCACATAAATAAGCAAGATAATATTCAAGGAGCTGAGCCCCTACCAGTGAATCTCCTGCCCCTTAGCACCTGGCTACCAGGACAGGAGCAGAGCTGGACATCTTCAAGCATTCCTCTCCGAAAATGAGGGCAGAGCAGCCTCTCCGTGGTTCATCAGGGTGAGCCAGATGGACACAACCCATCTCCTCTCTGCTCCTTGGACCATTTCATAAAACACGAGTCACTGCTGTCTTACATGCCCACCATGGAATATTTTATTGACACCCTCATTTAGGCCTCATGTGATGAGTTTGAAGCAAATACAATAACCACAGGCATGTGCTACAAACATGCCTTCACCTCGTAGGAAACGTGAACCAGTATGTGTGGAATGTATGGACACACACATCCTTCCCTCTTTTTTTTCCAGGCCCTAATTAACAAACTTTATTTGCTGCAGCTTTTTATTTCATTCAGCAAATAGTCAAACATTTCAGGGCCTGACAACCACCTTGATTCTTTTATGGAAGGGATAACACATAACAAAATCTGTAGGGGGTGGAAAATGTTCCCAAACTCCCAGACTCTGGAGTCCTTTTAGAAGCAGAAACGACAGATAACGGTACCCAAATCTTGAAGTTTGGAAGTGGTGAAAGAAGTAGATCTTCACTGCAAGGGCTGGAGAAATTTAAGAGGGGCAGACTGCAATTAGGAGGACTTGCTTTAAATCAACAGAAAAGCAGCTTGGTTCAGCCACCAAAGCTACTGCTGCTCTGGATCCAGCTTCACAAATTTCTTTCTGGTGAAGAAGAGAGGAATGAATTTAGGGGGAACATGTAATTTCAACATTTTTAGACATCTTGCTGTTTCAGTGTGAAACGTTCCTGGTTTATACCACGAGTGCCAGGAGTACCAGGAGATATAAGGAGGGTGACAAACACAGTGGAAGACAAAGAAAGCCAAATCCATGGGATTACTGAAGCACGTTAGCTCAGCTGAGAGAGGCTGACACAGTGCAGTGGGCCTCTGACCCTCGAAGGAAGCCAGAAAATAAACTCCATCTCCAGGTGCACAACACTGATGTTGAGGCCACTTGTGCCTTTCAGCCCGCCCAGCAGCACAGAAGAACCTGCAGATGATGAAGGCTTGAAATTCAGAGCTGTCAAGGCCATATAGGCCACCCACATTAACTAAACCTACCCTGGTACTGTGCAGATAGAAGAGCTGTGGGAATTTCAGGTCAGTGTTTGCCTTGCCTGCAGGAACCACACAGGATGGTAGGAGATACCCCTGAGCCCCATGGCGTCTCCTCAGCAAGTTTGCATCTTTGCAAATTACTCACCAAGCCAGCATCTAGCACCTCTTCTGCTCACAATAAACAAAAAACAACACAGAACTCCTGATACCTTAAAAAAAAAAAAATCCCCCAATTATAATTATTTTTGTTTGTCTTTTAGGTTGAGTTTTCAGATTTCCGGGAGGAAAGAAAAAAAAAAAAAAGAGAGAGAAAAAGGAAGGTCCTTGTAATGGTGCAAGTCCAGAGGCTGGGACTTTAAATAAAATCCCACGCACTGGGAGATGCTCAAGGCAGTGGTGAGCACAGCTTCTGCTCTGCTTGTGCTCAACCCTGCAAAAGACTGAAAGGGCTCTGTCTGCTCAGCAGTCAAAGAAAATCTTCGTCGTGACTTGATCCCAGATACCCACAGAGTGAAAATAGCTGAGATTGGCATGTTCGTTAGGCTCACAGGTAAAAGGCACAGTAAGCAGCAAAACCCAAAATAAATAGTGAGACTTGACAGCACCGAGCGAGGGAACCTTGCATGGGAAAATGAAAGACAATTTTGAGCAGGGAGGATAGTTAATCGGGAGGTCCAGTTACCAAGGGAAATGGCAAATTCATCTTCAGTCAGAGGTCGCTCATGGGGACTGGATGTCTTCCAAAAAGCAACTCTCTGGTGGAGGAACAAGTTTTTGTGTTCAAGAGCATCCCTCCGGAGAGAACACCACCCTCCATCGCAGCCTCCGTGGGTGGCTGGCCGGAACTGCCAGGCGAGCGGGTGAGGTGCTGCAGTCACAGCCCGGCCTCTCCCCCAGCCTGGCTCCCCCCAGGCTCCCCCAGGCTGGTTTGGGGGCCCAGCCAAGCCCTGAAACCCTGCACTGACCATGGCTCTTCTCCAGACACCCTGCCTGGCCCAGGCTCCAAGTCACAGCCTGGGTCACGCTCAGCCCCAGCGTGGTGCTCCTGGCCACTGTGGCAAGCTGGGTGGGCAACCCTGCTCCAGGGCACTGCCTGCCCATACAGCCAGCAAGCAGAATAATTATCTCTTTCTTTACTCCTTTTTGTCCCTGCATCTGCTCCTTCTTTCCTGTAGCTGCCATGCAAACCCCGGCCCAAAATACACGCTCCGGCTTCCATTTATCCTTTGAGGCAGTCTCCTTGATGCCCGAGATGCTGATTTGAACTGACCCCTCTCTCAATGCCACCTTACCACCAGCTTGGTTGCCCATCCCTCCTTGGAAGCAGACACAAAAATCCAAGGGCAAAGCAAGGCGGCCTTGGCATCCCTGATGTGGTCCTGCACACCTTGATCTCCCAGCCATCACATGGGAGAAAAGCAAAATGGATCAGTCTCTGACTTCCCGCTTTGACTGAAGACAGCAAAATGCCAGTTAGTACCTCACAGCACCACAGCCCCTGCTTGGAGGTGACTCCCCACATCCCAAAGGGCAGAGGTGTGCTCCCTCCCCTCCTTCTGCACTGGTCAGTATGGCCAATTTAAACAGGTTTCCACAGAAAGCAGGTGCCTGCAGCTCATGCTGCTTCCATGACCCTTGTAAATCCAGTCTCTTGAGTGAATGGCTTGTTTGGAGAGAGCCCTCCGTTTGTTTGTCTGGGCTCTAGTGATAATAGCTCTAATTTATCTCTGAGCTGGGCAGGCATGTCTAATGTGTTTGAGTATTTAGAAGCATTACAGAGGTTTCATTTGGTCAATTGTTTCTTGAAATCCTTCCCCACACACAGAACAGCCATGCAAAGGTGGAACTGCTCCACCACAGGCAACCACGGGAGCCACGGCCTGTGCTGCCTGCCTGGAAAGGGCACCCACACTGGGGCAGCTGCATCCAAGGGACAGGAGGCACAGGGGACACGGAGTCACAGAATGTCCTGCCTTGGAAGGCACCCACACGGATCATCGAGCCCAACTCCTGGCCCTGCACAGGACCATCCCCAAGAGTATTGCCCAAAGGTTTCTTGAGCTCTGTCAGGCTTGGTGCTGTGACCACTTCCCTGGGGACCCTGTTCCAGAGGCCCAGCCACCCTCTGAGTGAAAAACCTTTTTCTAATATTTCTAATAAACCTTTATCTAATACACTTAAACCTCCCCTGGCACAACCTCAGGCCATTTCCTCAGGTCGTGTCACTGGTCACCCCAGAGAAGAGATCAGTGCTTGCCCCTCCTCTTCCTCTCACAAGGAAGTTGTAGACAGTGATAAGGGCTCCCTTTAGTCTTCTCCAGCTGAACAGACCAAGTGCCCTCAGCCACTCCTCATACAGCTTCCCCTCAAGGCCCTTCACCATCTTCATTGCCCTCTTCTGGATACTCTCTAACAGCTTAATATCTTTCATATGTTGTGGCACTGAACACTCAATGTGAGGCCGCAGCAGTGCAGAGCAGAGCAGGACAACCTCCTCCTCCCTGGCCCAGTCTGCAGTGCTTTGTCTGAGGCCCCCCAGGACACAGCTGGCCCTCCTGGCTGCCAGGGCACTGCTGACTCACCTTCAGCTTCTCACTGAGCAGGACCTCCAGGCCCCTCTCTGCAGCACTGCTTTCCAGCATCTCACTCCCCAGTCTGTCCCTACATCCAGGGTTGCCCCATCCCAGGTGCAGAATCCAGCAGTTTCTCAGAAATTAAAGACCAAGCAGAAAACCTTTCAAAGGGATGACAGGTCTGGAACGTGGCACTACATCTCCCCCTGCTTTGACCTTCCAGCCCTGTTAGCTTTATCATCTCCCCCATGCAGGCACACTCCATCTCAGCCCAGACTGGACAGGGTTATCTTGGTGTCTGCAGTGGGAAATACACACAGCTGACCAACGCATTGTACCTAACTTTAAATTAGGTATCCTCTGCCCAGGGAGGTGGTGCAGTCACCATCCCTGGATGTGTTTAAAAAAAGACTGGATGTGGCACACAGTGCCATGGTTTAGTTGACGAGGAGGTATTAGGTCATAGGTTGGACTTGATGATCTCAAAAGTTCTTTGCAAACCGAGTTCATTCTGGGAAAAAAAAAAGTAAAAATTAACTGCACTCCAAAGTCCGCTCCAAAGCCATAACCACACACCAGCTGAAGACCCCTAAAGCTGGGTCCCAGCAGAAGGGGTTAAGCTGAGTCAGTGCTGGGGAGCAGTGGTCACAGGTGGAGCCTGTGATCCAAGCACGGAGTTAGAGCTCAGGACTTGGAGGGCTGAACACGCTCCCGCACATCACCTGCGCTGTGCCAGCAGCCTGCGCGTGCTCCGGCCCGTGACAAATGCAAGGTCACGTGCTTCGCCTTAAATCACTTTCGTGGAGCTTTCAGCAATTCTCTTCATGCCATTTCAGCTAATTTTAGCTGCGAGCCGAGAGGCCGTTCCTGAGGTTCAGCTGACTGGTGGCAATTTATCAGGTCGCCCTGTTGGGGTGGCGAGCCCGATCCCGCTCGGCTCTGCGCTCTCCGAGTGCGGGAGCATCAAGAGCCAGACCTGTAACCTCAGAGGAATTTAAGGGAGCATTAGCACAACCAAGCCCACGTTGCTCCCCGTGCCCGTCCTCCTCTGAGATGCAACCAGTGCCCGGGTGGAGCGTGCCGGGCATCACGCAGCCGGGAGGAAATGACGCTGCAGCTCCCCGGCTGAGAGCATGGGCTAATGGTTAGAGGCCGAATGTAATTACTTACCCTGGCATGCAGCCAGGACACCAAGGTTAACACCTTTGCTTTCCAAAGAGTGCCAGGGGAGCGTCAGAGGGATGCTGCCACGCCGTTTCATACGCCTCAACTTCAGGTGTTGCAAACAGCAAGATTTAGCAAGGGCCGGTCAGGAGGAAAAGGGTTGTCACAGAATTTGTTTTAAAAGCAAAATAAGAGAAGGGATTTGCTTTGTGCTTGGCTGTTTGGGTTCATTAACTTCAGCTTTGCTGTGCTGCACCAGGGACTCAAGTACAGCAGTCCTGCAGAAAAGCGACGACTTGCAGATGCCTCTTTTGGTTGCTTTGCAAAGTTTTGAGCCTCTCTTGGCTTTGCTGGAGGAATCTTGCCTTGAAATATATCGCCTCATCCCTGAGCTCCCTGCCCCTGTGATGGCCTTGGCAGTGTCTGAGCTGAGTCCTGGAGCAAGGGCTGGCACAGACCCCATGTCTGTGCTGCACTGGCCAGAGCAAGTGCTCGGCTCCACAGGCCCCTCTGGTGCTGGCAAAAGTTTGTCATGGCTCTGGTTTTGTTTTTTGTTTTTGTTTTTTGGGGGTTTTTTGTTTGTTTGTTTTTTGACATGGGTTTGAAGGCAATTGAAATAGCCCTTGTTAAAAATAAAAGCCACCAAATTTAGCCTTCCTTCCCTCTTCCCCCGCCACCTCCCATTTCCTGGAGTGTTTGCAACAGGCAGCTGGTTGGGAGGTTTTTCCCCAGGGGTTTTGTCTGTTATTTATAAAGCTCTGGTGAAAAAATGCAAAAGAAAGAGAAAGAAAAAAAACAAAAACATAAATCAACTTCCAGGTGACCTCTTTTCTTCTGCAGCAGCTCTGCTCCCCCGCAGCAACGAGGCATCGCCGCAGCCACGGCTTCAGGGACCACATCCAGCATCCTTTGGGGTCAATGCAATCCTGCCCTCTGCCTTCCCTGAAGGTTCTCTCCCTGTCCTTCAGGGATATAGCAACAAAGGATATAATTCCCTTCATTTAAGCTTTACTTGTTTAGCAAAAAATATCACAAGTCCCAATGTCTTAACAAGCACCATGTTACTGGCAGTTGTCCCGGGAACTTACTGGTTTGGAGGACTTATCATAGAAACATAGAATTATTTGGGTTGGAAGGGACTTTAATCATCATCTCTTTCCAGTCCCTCTTGCCACGGGCAGGGATACCTTCCACTGGACCAGGCTGTTCAAAGCTCTGTCCAACATGGCATTGGACACTTCCAGGGATGGGGCAGCCACAGCTTCCCTGGGCAACCGGTTCCAGTGCCTCAGCACTCTCACAGGGAAGAATTTCCTCCTAATATCTAATTTAACTCTGTCCTCTGTCAGCTTAAAGCTGTTGGCCTTGTCCTATCACTCCCAGTTTCTCTCTACAGGTCTTTATTAGCCTCTTTAGGTACTGGAAGGAGTTCTAAAGTCTCCATGGAGCCTTCTCTTCTCCAGGATGAACAATCCCAAATCTCTCAGCCTGTGAAAACCCCTCTGGCCTGCACCTTAGCCCATAACCCCACACAGGGAAGGGCAGGGCAGGACAACAGTCCCTTTACTCTCTGTGGGTCACATTTCCAGCAGGGAGGTGAGGACAAGCACAGTAAGAAGAGCAACAATCCCCATGGAAGGGCTTGGACTCCTGCATGCTCCGCTCAGCCTGACAGGAGCCAGGAACGATGTCCTCCATGGAAATATTAACCCATGTTCCCAACTCCTCTGGCTGCAGGGATACATATCCACATATTTATCTATAGGTGTGTGTGTGCACTATGGCATGCATACAGTGCACATTGAGATAAATAATATTTTGAGAACAAACATTTCATTTTAGAAGTCGCTGTCTGACAACAAGTTAATTATCTATCATATCATCTCTCAAACCCAAACATTTTGAGAGCTAGGAAATAACTAATTAAGATCATCATAAATCTTGCTCTGTCTCACAAGCCCATTTTCCTAAGAAATAGGAAGAAATACATATTTCATCACAATGCAACATCCGTAACTCTGACCTAGACATTAATAAGATATTAATGACTAGTTCACGTGGCTTCCCTATCTAAACACTTTCTTGCAGAGGTTACTCTAAGGAGGCACAGGATAATTATTTGGTAACACTGTCCTGGCAACCTGTCATCCAACAAATCCGTAGACAGAGGTGGTTAGGAAGGAAAACAAAATTACAACATTAGAATCTTCTTGCCTAACATGAGCCACGTGACTTCCTTGGATCCATTTTGCTTTGAACCAGGACAAATCTTAAGAGAGACATAGTTCACTGCTCCCAGTTAAAGCTTTGCTCCATCTTCCTCTTCCAGACAACTGCTCCCAGCAGGCTACTTACACCCAGGTCTCTACTCACATCTGTGGCTTTCCATGCATCCCTGTTTGGCCACAGCTTTGGAGAACAGCTGGTCATTCCTAGAAGACAACTTCAGATTGATCCTGGAGAGAGAAATGAAGCTCACTAGAGAAGATGCACAAAGTCAGGGCAGAGCTGCAATACTGTTAATGCACTCAGCACAACTGAAGAGCTCAAGGGCTTGAACGTGGAGGAAATGTAATTTTTTTATTATTATTATTTAGTTAGAGTATGAAACCCAGGTGGGACAACCACTCAAACAAGGCTTTGAGTCTGGAGCAATGTTTGATAGGAAAAGTGTGTTCACGCATCATCAGGACTACAAAGGAAAAAAGATGAGGTGGGGGAGAGACCAGCCAAGGAAGACACATCTGAAATCAAGAAATACAGAAGCAAAATGAAAGTTGGCAGGACTCAGGCAGAGTTAGACCTTGAAGGGGAGACAGAAACACAGCAAAAAGGGGTTTTATCATGAAAGGAGAACAATAGAAAGTACGGCTGCTCCGCACCCACCGTTCAGGTCTGTGTTAAAGTAGTTTGGACACGGCAACAAGAATAAATCAATGCTTGGTGCCTGGCGAGGGCAAAGACAAGGGCAAAACGAGGGCAAACTGTAGAAATAGCAAGAATCCTCACTCATGTGGTGGTCCCAGGCAGAGGGAGGCAGATATTCCTCATAGTCCATCACTCTGAGAGGCAGCAGCCGAGCCACGCTCCGTGATCACAGGGTAGGAGTTGTGGCACCTTCACTCAGCTCTGCAGAGGGCAAGGGGCTGCAAGGCCTCAAAACAGGTTTAAAGCTGAGATCACGTGGGTCCCAGAGCTCACTACACGGAAAATGAGCCAATACAACATTGTTCTTGCAAATTTGTATCTCAGGAGGCAAATCCCCACACCAGACAAAGGAGAAGGATCAGACTTGAGCTTATGGTGTCCCATGGGACACATCCCGTTGGAGTGGGAGGTTGGGGAGCACGGAACAAGGGACTGGGAAGCAGAGAGGGGCAGAGGAAGGTTAAGCTGAAAGACTGCAGAAGTATCCTGAAAGACCTTGCTTTGGACACAAAGAGCCACCTCCAGTCCAGCAGCTGCCAAGCACCAATCCACTTCCCCATCCCTGAGCCAGGGAAACTGCAGGAGCAGGAACTGCTGGCCTCGGGGCAGAAGGGGCTTTGATGCAGTCCAGGGTGGGTATTTAAACGAAACAGGGAGGTTCTTCCACTGATGAAGTAGGCCTTGATTTTGTGAAGGGCATGTGCAAACAAATTCAAGCTAAAGGAGAGAAAGGCCCTTTTCATACTGGAATTAAAATGTCTAGACAGACCCTTTCGGGTGTAACTGGACCTACATCCACTGATCATGATACACTTGATAAAACTTCCCAGGTAGACAGGGACTAAGAAACACTTTGGCAGAAAATGCAGCAGCAGCCATTTCAAAAGACTTTAATCCCGAGAATTACTCATGCTATGTAATGAAGTCTGCATTATGGCTGTTCATTACATGGGCCCTGAACACTCGAAAGCGGGGAGGATTTTCTTTGGCATCACGACAGGAATCCACAGCATAGGCAAGGCTGGCCCTCAGCGTGAGGTCATATCTCCCTCTAGCTGCTGGTCCCAGGGACTCCACAGCCTTTGACCACCCAAAGCTTGCACAAACTCTGACCTCTCCTGCGAGCTGGCACTTCCAGTGATGCACGTCTTGGGGTCACTTCCTGCTGGCTGCAGTGCTCCTCTCAAGGAGTGCAAAATAGCGCATCCTCTGGAGAGAACATACTGCAAAAGGGACGTGCAGAGGCCAAGAGTAAAAGCCACAAAGTCTGTGGCTTCCTCAAAATAAGCCAGTGTGCACTGGTCAAGGTGGTGTGCAGAGCCCAGGACCCTCTGCAGGGGAGACATCCTACACCAAAATACTTATGGTTTATCACAGAATGGTTTGGATTGGAAAGGATCTTAAATATCATCTTGTTCCAAGCCTCTGCTATGGGGAGGGACACCTTCCACTACCCCATCTAACCTGGCCTTCAGCACTTCCAGGGGTGGCTCACCCACAGCTTCTCTGGGCAACCTGTTCCAGTGCTGCACCATCCTCAGACTAAAGAATTGATTCCCAATATCCAATCTAACCCTGCTCTCTGTCAGTTTGAAGCCATCACCACTTGTCCTTTCAACGCCAGCCTCTTGCCAAAAGTCCCTCCAGTTCTTTTCCCAAGCCCCCTTCAGGTAGTGAAATCTGGTGGTAGTGACTCCTCCTGGCAGGTGCCAACCAGATGATCAACAACAACCCACCAAGAAAAACAACAAAGAAAAACTGATTTTCTTCGAATACATCTGGACATGTAAGTTCTCTAGAAGTGTGAACAGGCTGGGAGGAGCAAGAAACAGAGAGCAGCGGGAAAAAGTCAACATTTCAACAACCAGGAAGGGTCCAGCTCAAGTACTCGCAACTCACGATACTCTAAGAAAATGCTTCTCAGGTGCAGCAGGAACTTTATCAGCTCTTCACAGCACGAACACAATTGCCAGCTCCAATCTCTTTTCTAAGCCAAACCCCAGGAGGACTAAAATGAGACTTTATCAGGCAGCCGAGCGCACCCTGGGGCTCCTTATCATCCCTCTGGTTGGGCTATTGGTGCAGGAGCTGGCTGTCATGCTATTTCCAGCAGTGCTCGTAGCAGAGAGGCACTATGGGACAAATGGGACTTCCAACCACCTTCCAGTAGGGCTGAGGAACGTCTCAGACCTCACTAAATTCTCCTTGCTTCTCCCAGGATCTGAAAGCAAATTGTGTCTGTATGGCAAGGCAGCGGCCACAGCTCTGCTCTTCCCCTTGAGCGAATCCTGGCTCTCCAGATCCCCTCTGCAAGGTCTGCAGAGCTCCAAGAGAGCCTTCTCCCGTCACCTGAAGGTCCCTTCACGTTGCCCACGGGATATGGAGAGGCTCCAGATTGAGGCTGACCCCAGAGCACATCTGTGACAGACCCTGGCAAGAGCAGCCACACACACCTGCACAAAATGCGCACACGCACTGTCCACCTTGCAAAGTTTCCCCTGGATTTTTGTTACCATGTCATCTATTAATTACCTAATTACATCTCCTAATTATGGGATTCCTCCAGTATTTATACTCATTACATAAATGGCGGCAATTACACTAATTAGGTTAATGATACAGGATAACAGTCTACAAATTGCTTTAAAGGGACACTCTCAAGGCACATAGGCCAAGGATGCTCCCCGGCAGGTCAGCTGGTGGGGGGCATGCAGACACGGCTCCTTCACCCTGTGGAGATGCTGCTGCTCCTGCTGCTTCCTCCTCACCTGGCTCCTCCCTGAGCACTGGGGCTGCCACCATGGGGCCTCGGTCTGCCTGGACAGAGAGTGGCTGCAAAGAGAGCTACCAGGCAGCTAAGGAATCCTAGAATCATAGGTCTGTGTTGGAAGGTGTCCTAAAGATCATCCAGTCCAACCCCGCTGCTGTGGGCAGGGACACCTTCCACTAGACCAGGTTTCTCCAAGCCCTGTCCCACCTGGCCTTGAACACTTCCAGGGATGGGGCAGCCACAGCTTCTCTGGGAAAGCTGCGCCAGTGCCTCGCCACCCTCAAAGTCAAGAATTCCTTCCTAATATCCAATGCTCCACTGAAAACTGTCCAGTACTTAAGCATAACCATTTCTAGCTGGAAAGCAGGAGGAAGGGTTGCAAATATTTTTTCTCTGGCTGTATGGAGACCTGGGAAGAAGAAGGCAGAACACACATCCTTCCAGTCTCCCCTGTACCACTTCTGAATGCACCCCAAGTCCTTGAGCCGTGCTCAGCTGGATGCGACCCAGTTTCTTGCTTATAGGCATTTCCAAAACGGGAGGTTTGCGGAGAGGAAGTGCAGCTCCTCTGCTCCAGCGGGATCCCCTGGAGCTCTGGTGGCACTCCACAAAGACAAACGTGTCCTTGGGGTGAAAGGCGAGCCACGGGAGGCTGCGAGGAATCTATTTTGCTCAGCGCCCTACTTACCCAGATTCGCTGGAGCCTGAGCGGCTCCTGACAAGGTCCTTGCCCCTCTATCTCACCCAAAAGGATCCTTAAAAGCAGTGCCAAGCTCCATTACCCTCCAGAGTGGCCCGGAGCACGGGAAGAAAACTTTCTCGCTTGGATTCGAACACCGGCACTCCTCCGGTGGAACGTGGGAGCCTTTTGCAGCACTTTGGAGCGTGATGAATGGTCCTTTGTCCCACAGCCATGACAGAGAGAGAACGTAATTACCCAAACTGGAATTTGGCCAGGATGCAATTTTATGCCGAATGAATTTTTCCACACCCCCCTCCCTAAAGTGTTTGCAAATCCCCCTTTAAAGATAAAATCCCAGACTAAAACCCAGCGCTTGCTTCGAAATTGGCCTGATTCCATTATAAGTCAAGGGAACAACTCCATTTTGCACCTTTTAGGGCCATGGAGCGCTCCACCTTGCGCAAGAGATTTCATTGTTGGCGAGGCTGAGGAACGCTGATTTCTGCCACTGAACTTATGCCTTAGGATACCCTAAACGATATCCCTGTGTCAGCTGCCCAAAGACACGTGTAACCAGGTCCATTTTCTGGAAGATATACAGCTGTGTCCAGCTTTATAGCCTGCTCCAGCAGGACATGGCTGGCACTTCCAGTGGAGCGGGCTGCCCGGTCTGCGCTCCGACAGGCGCGCTCTATGGCTCCGGCGGGAGCCTTGCAGGAGCGTATATCGATTGTAAATAACGTCTCAATATCCTATAGTAGCTCATAAATCAAAAAGGGGTTGAAATCTCTTTTCTCTGAGGGACTTTTTTCCCTTTTCTTCTTTTGAAGGAGTCTATTTCTTGTTTAGTCGGTTTCTTTTTAGAGTTACCGCCCCGACCTTTTAACCCAGGTGCCAGGTGTGAACGGATGCTGGCGGGCCCCGCTTGGCCTTCCCCAGGGACATGCAGCAGCTCTGCCATGAGTCCAGGCCCCATGGGACAGCTGTCCCATCTCCCACCCAACCCCGTGGCCCAGCTGGTGCTCCTTGTGCGCTTTGGTGGGCGAGCAAAGCCCCGCAGCAGCCACGTCTCCCGAGGTCACAGCCGATGGCTTGGGAGGAGTCTCCCACCAGGCAGAACTGGAAACACTCACTGTGGATTTGGGCATCTTGTAGTTGGCTTCAGGACACCAAAATCCTCCCTGCTGGGTAGAGACCAACCCCATCTTCAGCCTCTGTGCTGCATATTTGACTGATACCAACCCAGAAAAGGAAAACAAGCTCTGAGTCAATGAAGACATCAGTTTTATCCTCTTCCACACGCCATAAGAGATCCCACCAAAAGACTAACCATCCTCCCAAACCTCCCCTTTTCTCTTTTTGGGAATAAAGCCCAACCCTCCATGTGCCCCCAAACCTCATGTCCTGGCACAGCGGTGCAGCAGGAGGAACGACCTCAGGGTTTTGTCCTGCTGGACGTGCCACTGCCCAGAACTCACACCCACATGTTGTTATCAACACAGGACAGGGGACAGACGCACCCTGCACCTGTCATCTCCTCAGCAGTCATGACTTGGAGAGCCATTTGAGATGGCTCAGGGCAGAGACACCTTTTGTTTGTCACGTCCCTATAGGGCTCTGTCACAGTTCCTCAAATTGCTGCCAAAATCTGGGGGCAAAAGTAAAGGAAAAGCCTGCTCTGGGTAACTGTTAGGGTATTGAGCAGGGGAAATGGAATACCTGGCAGAAGGACAGGAAAAACCCCAATGATTTGCTTGTCTGTCTAGAAAGTCCTCTAAAACAATCCAAGCTGAGCTGTTGCATGACGCTGTGTGGCACCTGGGGACACCTCCAGTCCCTCTCCCAGCATCTTTTGTGTGCCACCAGCATCTTACAGGGATGGGGACAGGCCACCCTGAGGTCCACAGGCAGCAGGACACAGGCTACTGCTCCTTCTCCAGCACTGCCTTAGTAGGACGGGGGCAATATTGATTTCTCCAAGTCCAAGAAATATTTGAGCGTGACTGGCAATAAAATCTAGCCCAGAGAAAGGTGTGACGGGATCTCTTGGGACTGAAACAAGAGCTACAATCTTTAAAGAAGCCAAGAGGGAATAAAAGGGAAGGAAGGGTGGGAGGGGAAGAGCATTTACCTGCACAAAAGCAAGAACGTTGACAATAACCCACTCGGCTCCACTTTGCTCGGGAGACTTTGGAGAAGGGGGTGGGAGGCAAGGTGGGAAATTAGCAGGAGCTTAAGAAAATATATATGTAAAAATTAAAAAAATAAAATAAAACTGTATCAGCATTGACTAATAATTTCCGGGCTCTGCGCAGATGTCATTAATGACCCTTTTTATTCATGCAGGAGTTCCCAAAGAGGAGCATAATGTTCCATTAGTAATAATTGAGAAAGTCTCCTGTCGGGATTATGTCAAAACCTAGAGATGCTGCTGCTGCCAAAACATTTTGGTGACAAACGTGTGAAGCGTTTGACAGAAGGTGCCACAGCAGGTTGAGGCGGCTTCAGGAGGGGAATCCTAGGAGGAGAGAAGAGGTGGGAGACAGCAGCAGGGTGGGAGCTGAGCACCAAATCAGGGAACGCAGCTCAAGGGGCGAGCCCTCCTCCTGCAACAGCTTTGGGGTCCTGCTGGCCCCTCAGAGGTGCTGCTGAGGATTTCAGCTGACCCATCTCCCTCCCCACCCACGGATTTTGCAACACATCTGTAATATACACCCTGCCATGGCTCAGTGCTGCTGGACCCTTATGTCCAGGGATGGCCGTGTCCCCAGCCATAGGGGACAGGCAGGGGTGTTGTGACACCCTGGATGTTTCTCGCCGCTTATCACAGAGCTGGGGACCACTCCAGCCACTGGCACAAAGGGCAAACCTGGGACAAAGCTGCTGAGCAGCTCAGCCAGCGTTTCCCACTTGAAGAGGACGGAGAAGATTTTGTGTGACACAAGTGTCGTTTCCTCCCTCACTCTTCAACCCTCTGCAAAGCTGGGCAATGCCTTTTGAACTATGAAACACCAGTAAAATTTATGCAAAAAGGAAAATTCCTTTCTTCTACCAAATCCTTCCCATTTCTAACAGGGATATCTGTTTTTTCACCCAGCAGATGCAGAGCCCTGCATGACCACAGCTGGTGTCTGAGCACCAGCATTACCCCGCTGCTGCACAGGCACCACTAGAAAACAGGGACAGCGAGAGGTTTTCCAGGCTCAGTCCTTTTCTGAGAAAGAGAAGCTGGTGCCTTGCAAGAGCCAAAATAATTGCCAATGTTCCCTCCTCTGTGCTTATTCCCCCTTGCCAAGCCCCTCCTGGGAGCAGAGCCCCCAGCATCACCCACCCTACACACAGCTCTTCCAAACCAGAAACCATCTCCACACAGGTCGGCTCCACAACATCCTCAGCCTTGACAGACACAAGCTATGGGGATTGGGAGGGGGCCAAGCTTAGGAACAGAGCATCAGGAAGGTATGGGAAGGGGTCCACAGGCATAAGAGGGGAGTGGAGATAAGATGGTCAGATGGGTAATGCAGGGAGAGCTGGAAAGCCACTCTGGCTCCCCATCCCCAGCCAGAGAGGGCTTGTCCCCTTGAGCACAGCTGCTCCTGCCATGGGGGAGCACCTGGGGCTCAAGCAACTATGTTCCCAGCTTGAGGCACAAATCCAGGCAGGTCACTTTGCCCAGTCAGCACCCACTGCCAGAGGGGTGGAAAAAGGGAATTAAATTCAACCACTGCCCTGGCTGCAGCAGTGCAGCTGGGGAAGCCCAAGCCAGAGCACCTCAAAGTCAGCATTACACAGAGCCAAGGGCAGAAAAGCAGTTTGTCACCACCGTATTATTTGCCCTTTTAGAGCAGAGAGGTATTTGGAGCCAAGACATCGGTTCAGGCAGCGTGTAAAGCCATGAAATTTAGATTTGGATCCAGAGCTGGAGTCTAAAAGCCATCCCAGTTTGCAGGAGCTGGTTCAGGCATGTTTCTCATCCCCAGACCACAGCAGAAGGGCCTCTCCTCCCTGGGGCAGGAGCAGAGCAGCTGGTACTCTTCAGCCCAGTTAACAGCCGAGGTCTGGCCACCGCAGCCGAGGGCTGCTCCAGATTTGTTTTCTAGTGGTTTGTTCATTGAGAGCCTGCCAAAGTGTTAGCAAAGAGAAATGCACACTGGCCAGATCCTTCCCAGCCCTGCCCTGCCTTGCACCAGAACAAAACCTGCTGCAAGCTGGGGCAAAGACCCTGCCCAAGGAGCTCCTTGTGCTCGGCATCTGCTCCGACCGACTCCTCAGAGTACAGAGCCAGGGCACATCCCAAACGGCTCCAATTAGGACAGCCCCCTTAGGGACAAGCCTCCAAAAGGCACAGAGTCTGCCCACAGGCCTGGTGTAGCTGCATGGGCAGTGTCATCTCCCCTGACACCTGTGGGAAAGCTGCTGCTCCTGCAGGGTGTCCGTGCGGAGCGGGAGGCAGCGGTGCCTTGGAAAAGAGCAGGAAGGCTGGCGGCTGTAATTGAGCCCACCAGGGGAATTTCGGTCTGTGGGAACGCACAGAGCAGCCCAGCCTGCAGGAACGGGGGTGGAGAAGATCTGAGCTGTGCCTTTGGAGGGCTAATGATGATGGGTTTTTGCTAGGACTCAAGCTGGCATGGATGAGAGCTCCCGCAGAGCGCCGAGTCAGCCAAATTAAGCGCCGGTCGTCCCTTGGAGAAATCCAGTCTAGAAGAGTTAGTCACAGGATGCTGCCAGCCTGGGTGCAGGCTGTGTAGAGAAGGAAGGCAAGGAACTCTGTGTCCTTGCTGCATTCCTGATGAGGGTTCAGCTAACCCTGCTATTTAAGGAAGCAAAGAGTGATGGCAAAGTGGTTCAGGTGTGGGCGAGATGATGCTCAGGTGTCTCTCCTCCTGCCACAGAGCCACAGGGCAGGGCTCAAGTGGAATTTGCAGTGGGAAGAGGGAAGATACATTGCCCTGCAGGTACAAGCACAAATATGGATGTCCACAGGTAGAGAACATGCATTGTTCTCTACCATGAGAGAACATGCCCATTTTACCATTTGGCCCCTTTTTTTGGGCTCTGCCAGGCTTATAAATTTCCTTCCCTGTGTATGTGCATGAGTTTATGCCAGCAGATATGTGCTGGCCATTTCCTAACCATCCTGTAAAGCATTTTAAATGCTGAGCAAATGTGAGATGCGGGTCCCATCTCAGAAGTCTGGAAAAACGAGCATGGCTGCACCGCTTTCCTGCCTAGCTTGGAAAATTACTGCTAAAAGGTTTAACGTGCCTGGAAATAAGTTTGTACTAAACTGATTCTTTGTGGCCAAATCCAGAGAGAAGAAACACAGGGAGCACATTGCTGGTACTTGTGGTTAATTGCTGCCTTTTCTTTTGGGCCTACTTGGTTTGAAATATTCAATGCAGAAGAAACCATCCATTTTTCCCCCATTGCCTGTCAGTGGAAGAAGTGAAATATGGACGACTTCCCCCCCATCTTTTTTTTTTTTTTCATAAACAACAAGTGTAAACTGTTTCATAATAACTAGATAAAATTACACAGCATTTTACTCCACAGAGAAAAATATGGATCTGTGTGTGGCAGTTTTTCTCCCACCTTTCTCCCTGGCTGTACATTAATGTGACGACTCCACATAACTCAGCTTTGCAGAGTTGTCAGGGACACCTCTGAGCCCAGACACCCTCTGGTCTGTTCTGCCACGTCCAGGGCCACAGACCACCCACCACAGTGGGTGACAAGCATTTTTATGAGAGTTCTGGGGTTCAGTGCCCCTCCCTCAACACCCCAAGAACTTCGGGGAGATTTGGGCTGGCAGCCACAGATTTATTTCCCATCTGCCGTGGCCCACAGTCAGGTTTTACCTTTCAGAGGAGCTCTGGTCCAGCCCATGCTGTCACATCCTCTCTTTGAGAATGATAACAGACCAGGAAGACACACCAATTTTCTCTTCAGAACCAGCAATCCTATAAACTGATTCTTTTCCCTAAAGGACCAAGCCTCTGCCCCCAACGCCAACTGTTTTGCTCCGGCTTGCTGAGCCTCAGCTCCGCACTGCAAAGTGCTCCCTGGCAGATCTCCTGCCCCTGGCAAGCTCCAAACCTTCCACAAAGGCAGGGAATTTTTGATTTCACAGCTACAGCATATCTCCCTTTGACCCTGAACTTACTCTAAGGACGTGCCAATATTTCAGAATCAAAATGTCTTTATAGCATTTTATGCCCATTCTGACAGTGGCTCTGAAACTTTGGCTTTGCTGAATAGAAGCGTTTTCCAAACCTTTGTGTGGGGTAAAATCCAGCATTTTCCATCACAGCCTAGCAAACAGCTGCACCAACAGAGATCACAGGAGCACCTGAGGTGGAAAATTCAGTGTATTCCACACGAATCTGTTAAATTTTGACTGAACAGGGACACCAAAATGTGCAAATGGCTTTGCTTTCCCAGCAAGGTACTGAACCCCCATTTCCTTTATGAGCAGAAATACAGAAGCACTTTCCCAACGCAATAAGGTGGATTTTCATCACGAGATGCAAAATTCCATTCACAACTGAGCACATCCACCCCTTTGCACAGGCCCTGGCACCCACGCTGATACCATTTCTGGTTGCATCCTATTGCTTCAGATGAAAACACAAGGGTTTTGTGAATTTTTTTTTTTAAACCATATTATATAGGGGGAAAAAAGAAAAAAGAGAGGATTTAATCTAAAAGTTTCACCCTCTGGAAGTCTCGGCTGCTCTGGTGTGTTAGTGCCCACTGTGCAGGGCTGACCCATGGGATTCTGGAGCAGGATGTGGCGTGGAGCTGGAGCAACGCTGCCGCAGCATCGCCCGTAGAGGGAGCTTCCTCGGGGAGCCGGCCAGGGCTGACACCTTTTCATCAAAAGTGTTGAGCTTTAAAAAAAAAAAAAATTTAAAAAAAATTCCCAGACAATATGAAGTATTGATTTTAAAGTTCTTGTGGTTTGGGGATTGGTTTTGGTTTCTTAGGGGTTTTTTGTTTGTTTGTTGTTTTTTTTTCCCCCTGCCACTCATAGCAAAATGGGCAGCTCTAGGTTAAAATTCTTGAAAATGGATGTTTTGTGAGAGGAGGGGAAGAGGAATGGGGAAAGAAACGCCTTGCCTAACACTGGGTGTTTGCAATTGGTTTTTAGTTGGATTGAATCAAGTGAATGCTCGTTTTTCCATTTCATTTTGTCGTAATGAAGGGGGGAAGAGCACTGATATTTTAGAGACAATAAGATTCTGCACTCTGTGAGCCAGCACTCACAGAGCTAAACAGCTGAAAAGCTAAACAGCTTTTCAGACCTACTCGATACCACTCTGAGTTTGAAATGTGAAGCCCCACGGCTGTTTTCCTACACATTTTTAGTTTAATTTCCTTACAAACCGGCTCCCAGGCTCCAGTTACTTCTCTGTGACTTCCCCCCTACCCTTTGGGCACAGCCACGGGATTCCCACAGCTTCCGAGCCGGTGGAGGAATGTTCTTTTAATTCACTCCGTGGATAGCCCAGTTAGCATCCCAGTCAATGATTACCTCGGGGAACACTCGGATCTCGGGATTTGGCGGCCAGCTGCGGAGGCAGCCGGCGCTGGCCCCGTGTCCCTGCCGGCACCGGAGAGCCGGCAAGGGGGAAGGCATCTCCTCGCTCAGGTGGACGGGCAGCACAATCAGGCAGGGAGAATTACAGATTATCCCCGGTTTACAGCTCCCTGCTAGAGGGGAAGGGGAGAAGCACAATAAAAAAAAAAAACCCCATGATCAGATCGTTTGTTCTGCTGTTCAAACTTCAGGACAAGGCGAGAGATAAGCACAGCTCCACCCCCCAGCTGCATCTGATCTGTTGGGCTTTGAAATGAAATATTCTCCCTGCAGCAGGCGCAGTGGTTGTGTCCTGGTGGAAACTGCTCCTCCAGGCTCTCCCACGACATGGGGTTTGGGGCTCCCTCCGCTCAGCACATTGAGAATGAAAAGGCTGAGAAGTGGCTGAGAGCCCCCCGCTTCCAGGTGCACCACGAGCAAGGGATGGGCTCACACCAGGTCCTTTCCTCCCTTGTTTGCTTGGGCAAGGGGACTGGAAAACACCAGGGGACCAGGCCAGGGCTGTGCAGGAGATCAGTGACCCAGCAGGGACACAGCCCAGATACCAACATGGCCCATCACAAAGCTGTCCTTCCACCTCACTAAGCTGTTGCCTTCTTCTTCTCTTCCTTCTTCTCCTCCCAAAATGCTCCTGGGCTGTCCAAGCTTTCCAAAGGGGACGTTCACTCCGAGATCTGGATTTACACTACAGTGTCTCCATCAGTTCTGGTGGACCTGCACTTGACAAGGGCAGGATGGGAAAGGGGAGAATCCCATCCCTTCACCTTGTACCATGTTGGTTTGAGACAATGTCAGAGTTCCTCCCCTGGCCCAGGCTTTTGCAGCTCTAGTGTGAGGCACAACCCACTGAACATTTCTTAATGCTCTGCACGTTTTTCACCTTTTTTTCCCCCCCAGTCCTTCCTGAAGTGGGATACTTGAGCCATTTTCCTTGTCCTGTTTGCTGGCTGACCATGTCCATTCTCACCTGCTCTTCTTTCCCTACAGAATCCTCTTTCTCTGTCAGCCAGCTTCCCCCTCCATGTATCTTAGTCCATCATCTCCTCCTGCTCACCTATGTGGAAGCAGCACCTATTCACCTGCCAGACCAAATTTCCCACTAAGCTTATGCCTAAAAGCCCCAAACCAACACTGCTCCAGTCACACTTTTTGTTTGTTGTTTTGGTTTTTTTTTCCAGACCCTTTCTCCCATTTATTTGAGTTATTTTGCCTATTGGTCTGATTCTCCAGCTCAGCTAGGCTTGTGTCAGCTGGAAACAACTGCAGCCCCATTCCACCATCCTGGGTCACCAAGGAAAACATGGAGCATCAGCAGATACCAGAGTTGCCCTGTGCGCTCTTGTTCCACAAATCCTTTCAGTGTGAGTCTGAGTTTGAATTTCTGGCCACTTTTTCAGCCTCTAGAATTTCATGAAGAGAAGAAGGTTGTGAGACCACCCTGCCAACAACATCTGGCAAACCCAGGATGCTCAGTTTCTGCTGTTTGCCGTCTCTCCTGAGACCTGCTACTCAGAACCACAGAATGGTCTGGAGCGGAAGGGACATGAAAGGTCACCCCATTCCAAACCCCTGCCATGGGCAGGGACACCTTCCCCCATCCCAGGTTGCTCAGAGCCCTGTCCAGCCTGGCCTTGAACACTTCCAGGGATGGGGCAGCCACAGCTTCTCTGGACAAAGGAAGGAGAGCCTACTGGGCTGACAGTTTCCCTTGAAGCCACATGTGTTACCTGTTCTCATAGCCTTGTTTTCCCCTAGGTTTTCACAAGTTTGACTACAGGCCCCAGTACTTTTCTAGGAACTGCAGTCAGACTGAAATCTTCATCATTATCCCTTTCCTACTTCTCTCCCTCTTTAAAGGTAAGTGTATTTTTCCTTAGTACTTAATTAGGATCACAGCCGACCTTCTTAGGGGAAAACAAATGTGATGCTGCTGGTTTGGCATTATCTGCTGAGTGCTCTCCCTGTCCCCAAACCAACACCTCTGTGGTCCTCCAGCAACTGCTGAGGTACTGCTAGAGCAGCCTCTCGTTACACTTGATGTCCCCCGCTAATTGCATCTCACCATGTGCTTTGGCTTCTCTGATCTTGTCTCTGCATGATCATGCTGCACTTCTGTACTTGATCTTCATGGCCTGACCTACTTTTCATCTCCCCCAGGTTTCTTTCTCTGATCTGAGCTCTTTTCCTGTGCTCCCTTTCTCCTGGCACACCGTGGTCTGAACTGTGCCTACAAGAAGTTGTGACAGGCTCTCGTTAACAGATTTTTCCCCCTCAAGATCAGCTTCCCTGGGGGCCTTACCTGGGCACAGTCAGCCAGTGCTGGAGTCCAGGAAGCTCTACATATATCCAGTGCTCTCCTTCCTTCCTCCTGGCCCTCTGCACCAGGTCAGTCATTTCCCAGCAACTCTAGCAGGGCACCTTCCACATCCCTGGCCAGCTCCTACTGCAGGAGCAACCATCAGAAACAGGCTGTCCCCTCTTCTCCCACCCTTGGTGATGGAGACGGGTCACCCACACACCTCCAAGATTCTTCTTTTCCCAGGAACAGGCATCCCACATTAACCCAATGGTGCCACCAACTGCTCACTAAAGCCTCCTTTACCTGCTGTTCTTGAGACTCACCACCCTTTTAACCAACAGCTGGAGACCTTCAGGAACCCTGATCCCACCATTTCCTGTCCCTCCACGCAAACACTTTCCCCCCTGGCACGGAAAACTCCCCTCCTCCCTGATGCCCCTTGCCTGCCTTCCCTGCCCCACCCGCATCCCTTTGGTGCTGCGATTCCAGAAACAGCTTCTCCCGCTAATCAAATCCCACGCCTTTGTTGCAATCCCAAGCCCCCAGCTCCCCCCCACCCCTTTCCCATTCATCTTCCATTCAGCTCCTGGGCACAACAGCCTCCTCTGCTCTTTCTTGGCCCTCCTTTGATCTCGCTTTGAATGGGAGAGGTCAAGCCACACGACCACGGTTCCTTTTTTCCATCCCCGCAGCCCGTGGCTCCGCCGGGGATGCCCGGCACGCCGGACGGTGCTTCCAGCAGCGGGTCAGGGCTCGTGCTCCCCAGCGGGGCTGCCTCTGTGGGGGAGCACCCAGGCCTGGCCACCCCCTGTCCCTCATGGGGCCCCGACACTCGGCGCTTTCTCTCCGCCTCGGCGGCGCGATTCAAAGCCCATTGAAGGCTGGAGAAAGGCTCCCAGAAGGTTCAGCAGGCTCCCAGTCGGGGTCGTGGACCCCAAAGGATGGGATTTTCTACACTGAGGCTGCAGGACTGAGTCAGTAAATTGTCCTCAGCAGTCAGATGCCTGCTGAGTTCTCTAAAGCAGCTCCAGGCTGGGAGTTCTACTCTGCTCTGTCTTTGGTCCACAAAAGAAATCCTTGCTAACCCCCCTGGCAGCCACGAGGGCAGTGTCTCAGCCAAGAGGCAGGAAAGAGGGAAAGGAGAATTACCTTGGTTTAAATCCTCTCAGCTGCTCACACCAAAAAAGATTTACCTTCCGAGACAGGATCCTGATAGCACTCGGAGCTGAATCCCCTGCCTGAAGTGTATGAGGTTTAATTACTGCAGCTTTGTTAAATCAGCTCAGCTAAGCCCCTGTGTAATTGCTTTCTTCTGGGCCCAGCAGTGGTTTATTTGAGGACAGCTCAGGCTGAATTTCAGACTACTTGAAGCTGCTCCCAAGCTGTTTATATCCCCTTGTTTCAATAAGTTTAAACACTCACCTCTTGAGAAAGCACCTTGAAAGAGGTCAGGCCTCAGCCTTTGCTCCGGTTTGTTCTGACACAAGACAAAATCCTTATTTTTTCCTTTAAACACATGAATCTCAGTGGCACCCAGTGCTGTTGGTGTGCCCCGGAGAGCACGTGGTACCATCCACCCCAGGGAGGAAGCGCAATGCATCCCCAAAAAAGTGAAATGTCACCTGCTGATGTGACCAGAGCTCCTGGCCATGCACCGTGGAGCCCACAAGGAGCCACCTCCCCAATCCCGTTGTGCTTCCCACCGCCCTCGTCTGGTTGGAGAGAAACCCAGGACACGTGGCACCCGGGGGATCCTTCCCTCCATCCCTCCATGCCTGCATCCCGCCGGTTGCCACGGTTACGGGCGAACCGGTGCGTTTGGCAGGGCGGGAGGGGGCGGCGGACAGGACCCGTGATGCCGGGGCTGTCAAGGAAATGGCTTTTTTGGGGGAGGGAGGAGCCCCGCAGAGCCGACCCGCTGCCGGCGCCTCGGAAATTTGCACGGAGCTGACAAGATGACAAGGTGCAAATACGCCAGGCTGCTCGGGAGTAATTTTTACGGCAGCTCTGCCTTGTGCACGTTTTTATTGCAAAGAGGGTAATCGGGCCTCTTCATTATTGAAAACATATTTACTACCCCTCGGCCGCTCTCTCCCATTTTTGCCAGCCCCTTCCTTCCCCCCTTAAGTACCCTGTCCTCCACGAGATATGATCTCATAAATTTACAGTGTACTTGCTGTCTGCAAAGTGGATGTTCAGTTTCATTTTTATTGGACTTTATGATACAGGCGGATTGCATTTTATTTGCTGCACCGCTACCAGAAGGCCTGGAAGAGTCGGGAAGTGCTGGTTGCAACAGGGATTTGGCCTGGGAGAAGGGCAGTGGGATGGGCTGTGCGGAGCATGGACGAGCTGCCAGCGTGGGCTATACCATCTGCAAGCAGAAAGGCTGCAGGAGAAGGTGGAATCATAGAATTACGGAATGGTTTGGGTTACAAGGAACCTGTAAAGGTCACCTAGTCCGACCCCCGTGCCACGGGCAGGGGCACCTTCAGCAAGACCCGGCAGTGCTGTGGCAGAGGGCTGCCTTCCCCTTGTGCTGCAGGAAATGCTGCTCCATCCATGCCGTGGTCCTCCCAGCTCCTGCTGAGAGGAACTGGAATCGATGCAGGAGCGTGTCTCTCCCCAGCAGTCAGCGTGATTGACAAGGGATGCACAGCAGGAGCACAGCAGCAGCTTCTTATCACTCACCACCCTTTTTGTGGCTGGCACCCTTTCCAAACATGCCTTTCCCAAGGCTTTCTCAGGCTAGACAGGCTTCATCCAAACCCACCTGTCCGGCACTGCCCTTAGTGTGACACTAATGAGCCTAAACAAAATTGCCTGGAGCCACAGGGAAGAGCAGAGATGTGCCTGACACCAGGGAGGTTGGAAGCTCTGGAAACACCCCCTGCAGCCCGTGCCATGCTCCAGACTTACCCCTCTGTCACTGCGAGCAGAGCATAACCTCATCCTCTCCTCTTCAAACCCCTTGGAGTTAATCCTGTTTGCTGCCTGGCACTCAGGCTAAACCTCCCTGGCTGGATCCTGTCCCACAGGCAGGGGCAGAGGGAAGCTCCTGCTCCCACAGGGATCAGCTCTGGACCGACTGCCAGGCCAGCCCTGCTGTCAGGGCTGCTGTGATCAATGCCTGGTTCGTTATTAAAACCCTGTCTTGCTGGTGCACAGGGAATTTGTTATCACTCAGCGAGCCACGGGCCCTCTCAGCATTGGGTGGGTGGGCTGGCACCACATCTCTCCACAGAGCCACCTCCTTCTCCAGGGAAAAGGGCTCTGCAGCCCCTTCAGCAGCTGCCCAACAGCACTGGGAGCCCAACTCACTCTGTGTCCACCTCATCTCAGTGCAGCACAGGGGAAATAATCCACTTGTATCATTTCAATCTGAAAAAGGGGAGAATGTTTTCTTTTTTCTTTTCCAAGGTAACAGTGAGAGGCCAAGCAAAGCACCGCAAAGCAACATAAATGATTTAGCACCCAACGATTTTGCCAGGGAAACGCTAAAGACGGAGTCTAATCCTTTCATCTAACCCTGGTCCTTCTAAAAGCTTTAAGCTAGGAGTTGACTCAGCATGTCAGTGCCAAAAAGATCCATTGACCTCGAGTTCAGTGCTGAGAAATTGAGAAATGTTCTTTTTAATGTCTATTCAATAAATACAGCATCACCCTCTCCGTGGGCTAAGCAATCCACTTCAAATCCATTACGGCACGTTCTCACAGACTGACAAGTTGTCCTGAGACAATAGTGGCTGCCAGATGAGGTTAACCCTTGCTGAGGGGGTGTAAATCTTTGTAGCCACAAGCCTTTTGCTCTCAGAAGTCCTTGAGAAGAGGGGAGGGGGATATCTGAATTGATGAGGAGCTGCTGCGGCGGGAGCTCCTTGCTGGACCAAGGTGATCTGCATCAGTAAAAAATATGCCCAGTCAACACTGCAGCCACCAGAACATCTTGGTGGGAAGGAGCAGGGGGCTGCTGGCCTTTGCTCCCTGGTGGACTGGTGATGTTCCCAGGCATTTGTGATCCCAGTTGTGTTTGGTCATCACAGCCCATTGCACTGGCAGCAGGACCGGTGCTGCTGAACCATCTTGGGAGGCACCACACCCTGGTACCACCATCACTTGTGCTGCTCCACAACAGCCAGAAGGGCCCCCTGGAGCTCACAGTGCCTGGGGAAGTTTGGAGCTGGCTTGGAGGCCTTTGGCACAGGCACAGTGAGTGTGAGCTCCGTGCTGGACACTCGCTGGGCTGTGTGGCCGTGCTCTGGGCTGGATTAAATAGGAAACGGCCTCAAATTATGCCAGGGCAGGTTTAGATTGGGTATTAGGATAAAGTTCTTCACTGAAAGGCTGATCAAGCAGTGGAACAGGCTATCCAGGGAAGTGGTGGATTCACCATCCCTGGAAGTGATCAAAAAATGCGTACATGTGGTGATTAGGGACATGGCTTAGTGGTGGCCCTGGCAGTACTGGGTTATTGGTTGGACCCGATGATTTTAGAGGTCTTTTCCAACCTAAATGATTCCACGAATTAACACTGCCGAGGAGAACAACTGCACAATTCCCAAAGCAGCTCAGCCCACCTAGGCCCAACCTCCTGGTGGTGGGCTGTAGCATCCACTCCCAAGAAAATGTTCCTTAACAGAGTGGCTTTACCAGGGACAGCCTGGGTCTGGCAGCAGCACAGACCCCTGCACAGAGCACTGGACCTGCAGCTCGGGCTTTCTGTCCAAGGGCACATCCAGACAAGGAGTGACAGCAGTGTGACACCACTTCACCCACCACCACCACGTGCCTGGAGCCCCATCCAAGGGCAGCAAATGCAGGGATGTGTTTTTCACTGGCTCCTGGCTCCCGAGTGCCCCACCGGGTGCAAAGACAAGGAGAGGGGAGTCCCTACAGGCAGCTAGACCTTTGTTCTGATGGAAAATCTTGGACTCTGCCGCTTCCAGCAGCAAGTCATTAATGAAAATTATCACCTTAGTAATGGTAATAATGCAATAATTCCAAAAGGTAAAGCTATGGGAGCACAGTCAATCTGCAGGAAATTGGAGCAGAGGCAGCAGGGGAGCCCTGTGTCTCTGGGTTTATATTCAGTTACAGGTATTTTACAGTGCCCCTTCGTCCTGCCCCCTGGTTTCAAGCTCTTGAGCCAAAGCTCAGCAACTCACAGCCAGGCTGGAGGCTGTGGCAGTTTTGGGGGAAGGATTTTGGGATGCAGCAGCAGCCACCCAGCCTTTGCAGCCTCCTGCAGCATGCCAGGGTGGAGGAGGTCGCATGAGCAGGTGTCTGAGGCTCTCTGCTGACTCAAGGATGCCATCCTGCATCGTGTTTATCTGGGTCACATTTACAAGTTCTCGTTTTGGTTTTGGAGGCTGGGAGTTTCTATTTTTTCCCCTCTCTCCCCGTGTTTGGATGTGACAACTGAAGGCAGCTTTGCTGAGATCTGCAGCGGGCAGAGGGCTGGGCCTTGGGCTGTTCTGGTTAATCACTGTTTGCTGGTTAACTGGATCACCTTTATCTTCCACCAGACTGCTAAACCTTCTGTGCAGCATTCCTCGCTTGTAGAGTCTCTAATGATACAGAATTGTTAGAAATCAGCAAAAGGCTTTTGTTTATAGGAATAAAACTCATCTATAAACTGCAGCCAAAGTCGACATAGGCACAAAACAGCCCCTGGGTTTTATTCTGATGTCCCTGAATCATGACACTATTCCAATGTCACGATTTCTTGGGGAAGAGCAGGCACACTCCAGGCTTTTGTACAGGTGGGGCTGGTAACACTGGGAGCATCATCCCACTGAGGGAGTTTTGGGCCAGTTGAATGCTGAGACACTGTTGGTAAGGATTTCCATACTAGCACATTCTGCTCAGCACTACTTTGGAAGTGTTAAAGGCTATGCCTGAGGAAGTATGCCTACTTCTTCCACAGGCATAGCCCTAAATTCTTTCAAAGAGCCAAAGCCCCTCAAAGAGGGCAGAGCACAGAGAGCTTGAATGCTGCCCCAGCGGCATCACTCCTGTCCACATCACCATTAGGAATTGCTCCAGAAATTAAACCCATGTCACATCCTCATTGCTCTAATCTGGTTGGATGCCCTGGCCCTGACTTCTTCTGGCACTCACACAGGGGAGCCCTGCCCAAAATAATGCACAACCACCATTTAGGGAAGACGCAGCTGCTTTGAGGTTGGGTTTGAGATTGATCCCAAACCTCTCTGAAAGGCACCTAAAAGTCCTGAGGGCAAAGACCACCGTCACTGAGATGGTGGCACCAGAGACACTGCTGGCTGTAAGACCAGCACTGAGCAGTGATATTTCAGTCCTTCCCTTTCTCTATCCTGCCACGACAGCTAAACGTGCCATATGGTGGATATGCTAACACAACCATTTCCCTCCTAATGCTTCAAATTCTCCATGTGCACAACAATGCACCATATGTGTCACCAACAATGAGGGTCCCCTAGACTTCAGGAGGGCCTGGGTCCTGCCATGCCAGCACAGCCCTGCAGCAGAGCTGCCCATGAAAAGCCACGTGTAAGGGCAGCAAGAGTCGAGATTCAAGTGTCCTGTTCAGGATTCAGTGCTGGCTGTGTGCTCACAGGTAACACCTGCTCGGGGTGCAAGACTTGCTTTGACCACACTCCCAGCCTCACCATGGAGAGAGATCTCCAGGAGAGACTCCTTGGAAGGCAGGAAGCCTTCAGCTCACTCCTGGCTGAATTCCACGTGGAGAGACAAATCAGGGTAGCAGACACTGCCCGTTCATTTGAAGGCAGGTTGCAAGGCCAGGTTGTCACTCTGTCACCAAAACTCCCTGCTCAAGTCACCCACACCAGCCAGGATTTTGGTGCTCCCTAAACCCATGGCCCGTTGGGCCACCTTCTGCTGAGGAGGGACAGGAGACAGTACCACGGTGGAAAATCTGGTGAGGGAATTGTCTCCACGACGGTTCTGAGATGTAGAAAAGGCCCGGGATGGCAGTGCCCAACACTTCCATCTCTGCTGCCACCCTGACCCACACACCCCACAGCAGCTGACTGGCCACAGGGCTCCTTTTCAGGACCCAGACTTCAGGAGTCTCCTCCAAGA
Organism: Nicator chloris; assembly: GCA_013400495.1. Taxonomy (NCBI): domain Eukaryota; kingdom Metazoa; phylum Chordata; class Aves; order Passeriformes; family Pycnonotidae; genus Nicator; species Nicator chloris. The sequence goes on along the minus strand of WAAE01019470.1, from coordinate 417,518 downwards.
CCTCTGCTGACTTTGCTAATTACAGGCCGGGCTGGCAGCAGCCTGGTGCACCACAAGGATTTCTTGATTGCTTTTTTGGGGAGGGACAGGAGCTTTCCTTCTCCCTTTGTCTCCCCAGTGAAGGATGTGCTCTCGGGCTGAAGTCCTGACAATCCGAGCTGCTGAAATGAATCCTCTTCAGTCTATTTACTTGATATTTACCAAAGTCTGCGATCAACAAGAAAACACATCTCAGCAGCTCACTTGGCAAGAGAACGAATTGAGGCAGCACTGCAGCTGTCATATTTATTTCAGTGGCAAAGCAGGTCAGGAAAATTGATAAAATTAATCATACAAACTAGCAAACACCGGGAGTGAAGGAGAGGGAGAACGAAGGGGAGAGAATGAGAGTGAAGGAGTGTTTGCAGCACCAGGCTGCACCTGCTTTTATTTCTTTTAATGGATTTTTTTTTTTTTTTATGCGATGTCACAGATAAAATTGGTGCAAGGTACAGTATTTTATAAGTAGGTTTGGGGAGGGGTGTTGAGATTACTACAAGCAGATGCCTATTACACCAGGGCTGAGCCCTAGCCACGGGGTTTGTGAGGAAATGGGAATTCAAGGACAGAAGTGATTTTTCAGAGAGTCCCTGCAGACCAGGTGGGGAGGTCCTTGAGAGCAGTACCTAGAGGTGCTCTGGCTGGGCTGAGGCATGGGCCAGGGCTCCAGGTGGCTCCTCAAGGTGCTCCCAATGTTGTCCTTGGTGTCGTGTCCCTGTCACCTCTGACAGCTGAGTGCAGGTGAGTCCAGGCTTGTGGCAGCTGCAGGAACATTTCCCTACCCCAGCTTTGCTCTCTCCTGCAAGTGAGCAGCTCTGGGGACGTCTCACCAAACACATCCCTGCTGTTTTCTGGGCCTTGATCTTGGGAAGCAGGGATGAGGCACAGCTCCAGCGTGTCCCTGTGCTCCTTGGACAGCAGTATCTGTTTATCTGTGGCCACCATGCTGGGCTAACACACCTTGGCAATGAGGATTAACCCCGAGTTTGTTCTCAGAGGAGCTTGTGGGTCCACCTGAAGAAAGAAACTTGCAGAAGCCAAGACCTTTTTGTTATGGGCTACTCTTTGGGCAGGCACATACCTCATTTCAAGCAAGGGGTAGGCAAGCCAAAAAGAGTCCACTGACTCCAGGAAAACCTTTGAGGAAGGTTTCAAGCATCGAGGTTCAAGCGACCGCCTCCCCCCATTTCCTTAAAAGAAAATGGTTTTGGACCAATATTTAGATTTCAAAACTTTCCATTTCAGAAAGAAAAGTGCATGAGTGCATTTCTAGGATGCTACCAAATGGCATTTTGTTATTTCTACTCTTTAGTTTTCTGTCATAAAAATAGCGTTCACAAAACTCAACCCAAATTAAAAAATAACATTGATCCCTCTGAAACATTTCCTTCTTTTCTTTTCTCTTCACTTTTCTTTTTCCTCCTCTTTTTTTCTCATTGTCCTTCTCACAGACTAAAGATTCATTGAAAAATGTCTCTGCTCTAATTTTGAGCCCTTTGTCTCCAGCTTTCCATTCTCCTCTCCCACACCTCTGCAGGCCCTCACTGCACATCCCTGCTCCTACCCTGAATTACTGTTCTCATTGCTCCAAGCACATTAAAAGTGAAGCTAATTAACCAGCAGAACAATTTGCCTAACGACGTGGTAGATTCTCCATCACTTGCAGCCTTCAAGTCAAGCCTGAATGTCTTTCTGATGGAGCTTTAGCAGGGTGAGGGAATTTTGGGGGCAAGGGTCTCGGACCCACGGGGGGCTGCAGGACACACAAAGTCACCTTAGAGATTTTGGGACACTAAACCAGGGGGTCCCACCTGCCCCTGGGGAGAAAGGCATCCATTAGCTCCAGCTTTCTCATTTACTGCCTCACAGCTCTGTCTTCTGCAGGGATGGGACTGCTGAGGGTGACAAGGGTGGCAGTGGGGGTCTTTGCTGAGCCCTGGCTGAGGAGCGATGGTGAATCCAGGGAGAAGGTGACAAACCAGCCAGGAGCCACCATAAACACCAAGGCTGCTGTGGAAATGGCGAGCGTTAACGAGCGTTTTAGGACAGAAATCCCTCTATAAGATCTTGCTGACAAGCACTATTAAATATTCATTCTATAGACTGTGGAGACATCATTACACACATACGTTCAGGCTCTCCACGCTCCCGGCTCTGGCGTTTGTTTAATGCAGCTCCAAGGAGCTGAGGGGACCTGGGGGTGGGGCTGGAGCCAGCCCCCCTGGGATCCTTAGGGGCAGGCACGGCTTGCAAGCAAAAAGCTGTCCTGGAAGCCCTGATGCTGCCCGTATGAGGGAGGCAAGAGGGTTTTGGAAGATGCTGGTGTTTGGTGAGTGTTGTCTTCCCTGTGGAAGAGCAGCAGCAGGGGTTGGAGGGACAGCCATGCCCTGGGAAGTCGCTCTGGTCCCCAAGAGCCACAGTCCCACCCGTGACATCCCCCCAGACATCCCCCAGGGATGTGAGGGAGCCTTGCCTCCAGCCCCTGCTCTGCATGCACAGGCACAGGCAGCACCCCCTACCCCACAAACTCCGAAAAAGATCTTTCCAGCCAGCCACTCCCACCAGGAACCGAGGATGGGTCCTATGGATACGCCGGGAGATGCCACAGCCCTGCCATCGGCCACCTCGGCAGCGTCAGCAGCCCGAAGCCACAGCCACACCTCTCCTCCCCGGCTCAGAGCCACCTCTCCTGCACCTCGGGAAAGCCCACCTGCTCTCCCTGTCCGAACCCAGCTCTGCCCGTGGGAGACACAGCTTGCACACATGCCTCTCTGAGGATATATACATACTTACATTTAAAAAAAAAAATAAAAAAAATTTGCACACATTTCTAGTGACGATACCCTTTTTTTTTCCCCCCCAAACAATCCATCCATAAATGTCACTGAAAATCCCGATCTCCTTTTATTAAACCTGAAAAATGTGTATAAATGTAAATAACAAATGACTGATACGGGGAGAGGAACCAGAGCGTCTGCTGGCGTCACCCTCCCTCCCTCTCTCCCTCCCTCACGCTCTTTCCTCCTCGTGTAATTTGCATTAATAAAGAGGCTGTTCCTTGTCGGAATGTGTTTCATCCGGTTTAAAATCCCAGGGCGATCCACCAGGAACAGCTCTGGGAGAATCCGACTGTCAGAGCCGACAAGACAAATGAATCCCGGTGTCAGGAGCGTGTGGTTCAACGATGACAGATTGAGAAGAACTGTCCCCCTCTCGACAGGCGGGCTTCATTTTCAAATTAATAAATCTGAATAAAATATTTTCCCTTTCATTACAAGCCGAGCCCGGATGACAGTTCCCGTGACAGGAGGGAGTCGCAGTGTTGATGAGGAGACTTTGCATGAATTCCACCTGGGCTTCTTCGGCTTTATTTTTACCTGCAATTTCATCCCTGTTTACTTCGCTCTCCCCGTCCCTCCTCCCCTTGCCCTCTCTCTCGTGCTCCCCGTTCCATCCCTCCCTCCTCCTCTTCCTTCACCCACTCCCAGCCCGTCTCCCTGTCCTGCTGAGCTCCTCCCGTGCCCGGTGTTCCGCGGTGATTTGGGAGGCGAGCCCTGGGGTCACTCCTGCGGCAGCTGCTCACACCTCCAACGCGCAGGGGATGCACAAGGCCTCCGGTTCTCCCTGCCTGGCACCTGTGTCATTCCCACACGTGCATGGCGTGCCTCGGTCCCCCTGGAACCCCACAGCCCGTGCACCTAAAGAGATTTTCCCTGGTTTTGGTCCTCTCAGGGATGGGGCTTGGCTTGGCGGCCGAGGGCTCTTCGGCGGGGCTGATCACCAAGGGCTGTGAGGTCCAGCAGCCTGGTCAGCTCCAGCTGAGCCACACAGCTGCTGCCCCGTGGTCTGGACAGACCCACCACCTCGCTCCCGAGCGTTTGCAGACCTGAGTTCTTTGTAACCTTTCCCTGGGCACCTGCCTCAGGTACATAAAGTCTCCCAAGCATCTTTCAGCGAGGCACCATCATGTCAGCCACGGCGACACACTCTGCAAAACAGCACGGCCCAAATCTCTGCTGAGCTTTAGCGCAGGAGCACATTTCCCTCCCCAACACCAGCAGCCACCCCCAGGAGCCCCCAGGGGTGTGCAGTCTGCAGCACCAGGGTGAGGTCCCTGCCTTGGTAGCAGTCCCCACATTTTCTGCAACTGCCACAACACCCAGACGAGTCCTTGCTCCAGAACATGCCTTGGGATACTGAGGGCAGGCAAGCAACAAACAGCCAAGCACTCCAAACAGTCTCCATTCCACCTCTGGATCCCACTGTGACCCATAAACACGGCTGTCCCAAGGATGCCGTGGGGATCATGCAACAGTGCTCCTCATGCAGCCACTGCACAGCGAGTGCTAGCCTGGGATGAGGGCTGAAGAGTCTCTTCCCACCTACAGATGTTGTTCTGGTTTGGATAAACCTCCCAGCCATCCCACTCAAAAGTTGGTCTTTAGCTTGGTTGGTCTCCTGGATCACCCCAACCAAGAGATGACATCCGTGGAAAATCACACAAACTCCAAGTTTGGACTGAGCTGGTGGTGGCATGGAGAGCAGAAACAGGAGAGAGCACAGTGGGGAACAGCGTGTCTGAGCCGGCTTGGGAATTGCAGCGACTCCGGGGTGCCTTATGGAGAAAGAAATGGAGGCGCTGTCTGATTCTTTGCAAGCCCAATATCCCCCTCTGAAGAAATTAGAAACATTCCAGCAGCTATAGCAGAGCCTGACAGTAAATTTGATTAACTTGCCCGTGGAGTTAATGATATAGGGGGCCGTGTGGATTTTGTTGTAAAGAACACAGAAAAGACTGATGAGAAAATGAGAAAACAAGAAAGTAAATTTAAGCAGCTGGAAGCTTTAACAACTGGCATGATAAATCCAATAAAGAACTGCTCGATAAAACCCAACCACTGGAAAACCAAACATGGGTTGGGGAGGGAGCGGTTGTGCTTTGGATTCACAGCCAAAGAGGCAACATGTTTCACTCGTGGTGGGAAAATGCTCCCAGGCCATGGGCTGCTTGGTCCCCGAGCACATGGCAGTGACATTCCTGCTGCAGCCATTCTACAGCAAGCAAGGCAAAGCCAGGGACCTGCTGCCTATCCCTTTTCCACTCTTGTTCCAGTTTTCTTTGCAGTCTCTCAGGACCAGGAGGAGGCTGACGAGAGCCTGAGGGGATTCACACCTCCCAAGCCAAACCAGGCTGACTCCGGGAGGCAGCACAGCGTCACAGAGGAGCTTGCCAACCAAATGCAGACCAGGTACTGCCAAAAAGCCTGAAGTAAAACCCAACATTTGGACATCCATATTCTTAAATCCTATCTTCTTTAAAATTTAATTCTGCTGAACCCTGCTGGAAGTCACAGCCAAGAGGAAAACCTCGAAGAGAATGACTGATGAGGACTCATCTCTTCCCATCTCAGCAGCAAGAGCTGTGGAGCAGCATCCCATAGCACCCTATTATCCCATACAGAGGCATACTTGGAGCATCACTGTATTCCAACAGACCCTGCAGATCCTTGCTGTCTGCACACAGAAGGAATTTTTGGTATCCCCATATCAAGCTCATTGCTGCTCCCCAATCCAGTCAGCCGTGCCACATCCTTCCAGAGGTGAGCCACCACTACCAGCCTGGTCCAGCTGCACCACTGGGCTCATGCAGGGGGAAGGTAGAGGCACCCTGTGTGTGGATCCAAGCACCAGGAGAGCAGGGAAACAGGGACCAGGGCCACCCATGCAGTACCAGATGCAGCTGGCAACAGTCCAGCTGCTGTTTGCTCTGGCACAGCTTCCCCAGAGCTCAGCCTTGCAGGGGGATGCTGGTTGGGCACAGTCTGGCTGCCTTCAGCCCAAAGCAGCCAGCTCTGCTGGGACCAGCCCAGCAGCATTTAGGCTGGGTCCACACAGAGCTACACAAACATCTCAGCCTGGTGCTTCCCACCACCCATATCCTCTGCACCTCCATTTTTCCCTCCATGGCCCTGGGCAGCAGAGAACTTCACTGTTCCCAGGCAGGACATTCAGCCCGGCCTGTTGACCCCAGCTGGGATTTGGTGCTTGGACTCTGCAGACCAACACCTGCATTGCTGCACCACCCCCATCCAGCTCTGGTGGCTCACAGGCAATCACAAGGTATTTGCTACGAGCACCAACAGAGAACAACAGCTCCAGATGATCTCCACACATTCCCCAGTGGAGCAAAGACACGGATGAAAAACAGCTCCCTGGAGTCTTGAATGGCTGCTATAGCCCTAATTCCCCTGAATATCCCCTAGGTCTCACTTCAGATTTGGAATTGGGTTCCCAAAAGAGGGAAAGCATCATCATGAACTGCAGATGTGCTGTAGCTGGAGGCTTTTGGGGCTCTCAGGCCACATTTGGTGACCAAGGAGAGCAAAGCATCCCTTTGGAGCCTTCTCCGCATCTCCTGCCACTTTCCTGCAGCTCAGCCAACTGCAAGACCAAGTGGCTGGAAATGTGCAGAGTGCTCTGAATTGAGCTGTAAAGAATGAAGGTGAAGTTTTAAGCTGCTAGATTCATGGCTGGGATTTTTATACACACATAAAATATGAATCTCAGTTGTATACAAAGCTGAGCCCATCGTGCCAAAAGGATCCCAGTCAAGCAGGCCTGTAAAATGAAATCCTCTTGGACTAATTTAAGGAGACCCGAGCAGTATAAATTCTGGCCTGCTCAAATGCAGGAAATAAAAAAAAAAAAAAATCTGACTTGAATACAGGCTTTGCTCTCACTGCACTTGGCAGCACCAGCGTGCGAACAACGGGAACAGAAAACCTGAGTGAGAAATTAGCTCTGGGGTTGTGAGAAACACTGCTCCAGCACCCCATCTATACCAGTCTGGTGGGCCTAATGAAACCTTCTGTGGTGAAAATTCAATGCAGAGATAAACCTTCCAGTAAATGAGGGCCACTGGTATTTGCTGACTCCCGGTGACTTTCCTGACCTGCACAGTCACTTCCACTACACATGGAGAAAACACTCACAAAAATGTTTCCTATAAAAGAAAACATTAACCCATCTACAAGTGAGTGAATCTTCACTTGTACATCTTTCTCTCCTCACAGCTCCTCTGGTTTTAGTGGACTGGGAGTCTCCTTGGACAACCTGCCTCCCTGGAGGCTGAGAAGGACCTTGTCACCAGCTTCTGCTGGTGAGCATGGCTGAAGGGAGGCCACAGGGTTGGAGGAGCTTGCTCTGAGCCATGGCCACCACAGGCCAGGTGCATCAGTTTAGGGACAGCCCTGGGGAGCCCACGGGTCACCCCCACCAGGAGTGGGTGAAATAAAGCATCCACAAGCCCTTTTCTTTTCTCAGGCTGGGCACTGGGGCAAGAGGAGCTGAAGTGACCTTGCTCAAGGTCAGAGAAGGAGCCTGAGGCCTGGGAAATGCACTGGAGATAGCATCATCCTTCCCAGCAAAATAAGGAGCCAGATAAAAACCACCTAATTACAGGATTAGAAATGCCTTAGCTGAAAACGCTGTCTCTTTTCTGTAGAGAATGTGTGTGGCTGGTTCTTGGCGGGCAGGGAGGAGGAGCAGCACTCAGACTTGCCTCGGATTATCTGCCAGCTCTCAGGGACCAGAGCGCATTTGTTTGGGCACGTGCCACCAGGCATGGCAGCTCCCTCCCAAGCAAAACAGTCTGGGGACAGCTTGGGTGAGCTGTGCTGCCATTGCTGGTGTCCCCCCAGCTCCTCTGGAGTTCAAACGTCCCGTGGTCTCCCCACCTCAGCATCCTCACCACCTCTATCTCCCTCCCGTGCTCGGTGTCCCCCTCCCTGTGCCAGCCCCACCTCCCCATGCCACGGAGGCCTGAAGCAACTGGGAACACTGGGGAGCCTCTCCAAAGCTGATCAAAGGCAGGAGACATCCAGCAAAGCTGTACAACAATGCAGGGGACATCCTCCTGTGGCAGGATGATATGGCAGCGAGTTTTCTGGGGCTGTTTTTCCAAGCTTTCTCTATTAAGAATAAAATAAATTTAAAAACCAAAGCAAAAAGAAACCCCAAAGCCAAGCACTAGCCAGTAAAAACCTCCCTAATGAATGCATCAGCTCCGGCTCCAAAGCTGAAGGCGACTTCCAGCCCAGCCCATCTTTGCTCCTCAGGGCCTTGGAGAAAGATCTCCTCTTGGGCAGCCAAGTAGCAATTGGGTCACAGTGCAGGATTATCTGCTGGTAACAAGCCGCAAATGTGCTCTGGGACCAGTGATTCATTAATGCAGTTCATGGTGACATATGAACCGGAACCCGAGGGAGCCTTTATTTCTGCCCTCTCTATCCATTCACTTGAAAGACAGGGAAAAAGGTTCCAGCCCCGCACTGATTTCCAGCGCTGATCACATTAGAGCTACCCTACAACCAAGGTAACTAATCAAGGGCGGCGGGGAGAAGGTGTGGCCTGAAGTGCAGCAAAACCCTGGGTCTCTGAGTGATGTTGCAAGGCAAAGCCTCGTAACTGGGAGCGGAGAGGGCTGGAGGGGCAGGGTGGGGCTTGCAAGGGGATGGAGCCGCAGGGAACCTGTGGTGGACCCTCGTGGCCATCCCTCCATCCTCACACAGGTCTTTTCCATCCTCCTCCATCCCCTCTGCATGGACTCCAGTGGTGCTTGGAGCAGTGAGGTTTACCCCAGGCACTGCCCATCAGGCCCACATCGAGGGAAAGCTGTGCCCGTGTACATAAGTGAAGCCTTCACCGATTTAACAGTCCTGTAGGAGGCTTTAAATATTTTATTTCCTGACTTCTATGCGATTTGATTCTTAACCACGATGCTTCATTGACTTTTTTATCTTATTTTTCCCCTCCACGCTGCCTGGATCTCCTGGTTATCAGAGCACTGCACCGGGGTGGGCTCGCAGCTGTCCAGACACACCAAAACCCACCGGGGCTGTCAAACTGGGTGGTGACCCAGAACCATCCCAGAGTTTTGACATCCCCAGCTCCATGCCTGGCTTGGGTGCCCATTGCTCTTCCCAAGGTGGGTCCTTCAGAGGGTAAAAGCTGCCAGCACCTCTCTGCCCTCTCCTGCTGTGGCAGAGGCCGCTCTCCCATCACGCGGTGTCACCCTAAATAAGGCTGCAGAGGCAGATGGGGCACCCGCCCCCCTGGACACCATGCTGGGCCTTGCAGGAGGAGGAGGAGGATGGCAGCAGGTCCACAGGGCTGAAGCACACAGCTCCTCCAGCCCAAGTGACCAGGGTGGGCTGCACATCCTGTCAGTACAAGGGAAAGGTTAATGGGATCGTCTCCTTCCGACTCGATCACAGCAAACGTGGGATTTATAGCGACGCTAAAATACTGACCTCTATCTGTTTTATGCTGATCATTAACTAAGATTATCTCACACCAGAGGTTTGCTATACCAAAGAGCACTGACATCACTGATTGCTATTAAGTGTATTATCCTTAAACTCCATAAAGGGGAGAAAAAAACCCCATTGTCAGCAGCGTAGGGAAAGAGGCACATGACCAGGCATGCTCAGATTATACATTAAAAAAAAAAATACAAAAAGGAGTTGCCTGCAGCTTTCTATCTGTGCCTGGCATTTTTGCGACTGCAATATTGAGAAAAAATCCCTGTGAATGTTTTCAGACTCGGAAAGACACCCGGATGAACACCCTGGAGCGAAAAGGCCACGGTGGGAACGGTTCACTTTGCAGGAGGTCCCCAGAGCCTCATTGCAAAGAAGTGCCACTGCATGGGGAGCCTCAAGCAGTGGGTGAAGGCCCCTCGTGTCCCCAGATAGCTCGGGCTGTCCCTCCACAGCCCCTCACCCACCCTGGCTCCGCTTGCCGCCCTCCTCGGCTCTCCCAGTGGCAGGGCTGTTTCTGGGCAGTGGCATATTTGTTGACTTGCTCTTTTGGTGACATCTTCTTTTAATAAGGAAATCTGTCTCTTAGCAGCTTCTTGCCTAAGGCTGTGCTTAGCTAAAGTGTAAAATGTCAAACTTTAGCAAGGATGACAATAACCCTGCTGGGCGAAGAAGAGCCAACCGCTATATTATTAGCTACTCGAGGGAGAGGGGAGGAATATTGACCCATTCCATGGAGGAAAATCACTAAAATCCCCCAATCCACCCACCTACCCCCTCCCACGTGGAGACCAGCTTCAAATCTGCTTCCCTGTGATCTTTCCAGCAGCCAAAACTCGTAACTAAAGCCGAACAGCAAGAAGCAAGCCCTCCCTATTTGATCAAATACGTGTATATATTTGCAATTATAGTAGGTCAAGGTGTCCTGGATGTGCCCTTTCACCTCCCAAAATTCCCCAAAGGCACATCAGGATGCAGATACGGTTCTGGAATAACCCAGGATGGAGGGAAGTCGCTGCAAAGCCTCAGGCAGAGTTGAGAAATGCCCGCTGGGTGTCCTGGTGGGTTGGGCAGAGGAAGGAAATGCCAGTGGGGACAGTGGCTGGCCATAACCAAGGGCAGCTGCATGGAGAAGGACGGCTCCCAAGGGATTGTGAGCTTCATCAGGATTCTGGATCTTTGGGCAACCCTTCTGTGCTGCTGGAGGACTCCTCTGCACTGCATTTACCTTCCCACACACTCTGATACACGTAGCCGTAACCTTTTGCTTTAGAGCACATGTGGTTGGGACTAACATCATTTTCTGACCTGAGCTACAGCAGAGCAGGGCCATAAATTCACAGCCCCAAATTTAGGAAGGGAGAAGATTCCTGTCGTAAAGATCTGAGACTGGAAAACGTTCACCATTAGACCCTACTCTTCCACCAGGTGGGCTGTACTCAGACAGCAACCACTGGCTTTGAGAAGATTCTTCACTTTTGGACCCAGACCCGCATCCCAGTTGTGGAAGAGCAGATCTGCTCCTGGCTCTGTGCAGGAATGCAGCCTCCAGATGCACAGAGGTACTGGAAGGAAAGGGGTGAAGTTTTCATTACTCCACCACATCACACATCCTGTACCCATCCTGCAAGCACGGGACTTCTTGTGATGGATGTTTCCCTCAGTGGGTGCCACCAGAACCAAGTTAGGCCTGAAACACCAAACCAGTCATGGGATCTTCCTTATTCTTTCAGGTTTCCAATCCCTGGTCCAAAACAGGGCCACCCCTGGAGTGCCCCCCTGCCCCTCAGACCCGTAGGACGTTCCCAACAGTGTCATGGCTGGCAGGGAGCCCAAGCATAGCTCTGTGCTTTTCCTTGTATTCATGCAATCATGGAATGGTTTGGGTTGGAGGGGACCTGAAAGATTATCTTGTCCCAATCTCCCTGCCATGGGCCAGGACACTGCACTAGACAAGGCTGCTCAGAGTCTCATCCAGCCTGGTTTTGAACATTTCCAGGGATGGGGTAGCCACACCTCCTCTGGGCAACCTGTGCCAGGGCCTCACCACCCTCACAGCCAAGAATTTCTGCTATATATCCAACCTGAATTTTCCCTCTTTCTATTTGAATCCGTTACTCCTTGTTCTCTTCTATTATCTTCTTTTTCAAAACATTATTTCAGAGAAACAAAAAGCCCCAAACTCTACAGTGCATGATCATCATCATCACCTCCCCAGGCAAATGTGGCACCCCTTGGTTTTATTTCTGGCTTGGGTTGGAGTGTGACCACAAGGAACACAAGGATCCTACCCAAGATATTGCCACAATTTTAGGTCCCCCCTCATCCAACGTGCAGCAGAGCCACAGGGCCCTCCAGAGCCAGTGGCACAGGCTGGATGAGACAGGGTTTTTCCAGCTTTTCCTCCATTCTTTGGAGACATCTCATCAGTCTCTGGGAGAGGAAGCAATCTATTCCCTCCTTCTCTCCAGCTCAGGACAGAGGCAACCCAGGGGACTGCCTACGTGGTTCTTTGGCAGAGGCAGCAGTTGTGACTCTCACCTCTCACCCAAAAGTGACCCTCACAAACCTCTACATTGCATAACCATCCCAATGAGAAGAAAGAAAAATAATATATATAAATATGTTGTGTGTGTGTGTGGTGCACACGCGAGTGTGTTGTGTTTTCCCAGCTAACACATGTCAGGATCTGTTTAAGCCTTGCTTTATGCTCAAATGTCACCCTGCCAGAATTCATTACATCCCATTTATTAATTAATTAAAATATATTTATACAGAACAGGCTTTATGAGACAGAGATAAAAATAACGTTTTGAGAGCTGTCCCCTGGACAGAGCGAGTGCTCTCTGATGGCAGCAGCAAGGACAGTAGCCACAGCCTTCCCTGTCAAGTGCTGACTCGCAGGGAATTGATGATATGGAAATTCAGTAATTAAGGCTGGGGAAAAAAAAAATTTAAAAAAAAAAAAAGGAAACAGAAGCAGGCTCCAGAGCTGGTGCTGGCCATGTGGCAGCTCCACAGCCCCATCCTCTCCTTGCCTTTGGGTGGTGGGATTACGGCATCTTCTCCTCACACGGAGGACTCCAGGACAGGCAGAGGGACAGGCAAAGGCTGGCACCTGCAGCCACAGCGAAGGGCAGTGGCTGCCTGGGCCACGTTTTGTATGGGGAAAAAGTCGAGGCACAGCCTGGCTGGGATTGGCAAATGCAGGATTTCCCCTTTGCCTTTCCACCTGCTCGTAAGGTGCCACACTCTCATGTTCAATGGCACCGGAGTGGAAAGCGATGAGCAGATGAGCGCTGGGAAAAGAGAGAAGGAGAGAGGGAAAAAGGGAGCTCAAAGTCAGGGGGGTGATGGGTGGAGGGGATCCGACCCAGCCCCTTGCCCGGGGCCAGGGCAGCACAGCTGGGTGAGCCTGCCCTCAGCCGCTGTGCCGCATGCGCCCTGGCTCCGTGGTCCTTGTGACAGAACAACAGTGACATTTCTACTTAAAACTCGCCATGACCTTTCCCTGTGAGCTTCTCGTGCTTCACTTGTTCTGGCATCTCCTGCCTGCTGCCCCCCCAGAGCACCTTGCCCTCACCCTGAGGAGAAGGGGAAGCACAGGCTCCATCCACCAAGGCCAGTCTGGGCTTTTTGGGGTCCAGCTTTACCTGTGCATTGCCAGCAGCACAGGGAGGATGAGCCAACCTCCCTGATCCAGTGGTGCATCGTGGTGCATTCCCACCCCAGCGCCAGGGCCACGCAGCCGCCACCTCACTGCCTGCCTTTCCCCAGCACAGCCTGAGCCCAGCTGGTGTCCCCTGGCCATTCCTGGCCATCAGCCAGCCCCCCACAGCACCCTGGTGTGCAGGCAGAGGGGCAGAGGGTGGCCAAGGCCAGCAGCAGGTCCAGCTGTCTCTGCCCAGGAGCCAGCACTCACTGAGTGCTGATGCTGCCCTGCAGCCCCGGCCAGGGGATCCCTCAGCCTGTCAGTGCACATCAGCTGACGTGCTCACCTGGGATATTGGCAAATGCAAGGCTTCTCCTTTGCTCTCCCCCTGCCCAGGAGATGCCACAGTGTCCTTGGGACTCAGATCTGAGGAGGTGGGTGACAGATCCAGGGGTTCCAGGGAAGAACTTATCCTCAGGACCCCTGTCCCAAGCTCCCCAAAGGCTCCCTCAATTTAGCCAGAGAGCAAAGCAGTGTGTAAAAAGACCAAATGGTGACTGCCAGCAGCTGCCCCAGCTCCCACACCACCCAGAACAGGCAGAAGGGCCTGCAGGAGGTGCCAGTTTCTGCCCATTGACTACCAAATCAAGCTCCTCCACCATGAGGTGCAGACCACAGCTTTGGTTGAGATAACTTGCCCCTATGTCTGCTGGGACAGAGGCAGGAGTGACCAGACCTCTGCCAACAGGGCCACCTTCCTCTCCGTCCTCTCCCTATACAGCTGCTGCACATCCTCCTTGGAAGGACCAGGCCCTCTCCTCTGGATGTCAGCCAGCACAGCCCTGCTGACCCTGGAGGAACTCTGCCAGCCCAGCCTGGCTGAGGACATCACCATCTATTATTTAGGTAAGGAAATACACCTGCAGGTATAAAAGGAAGTAAATCCACCCTACTTTTTAAGTAGGCAAATACATCTCAGCAGCTCATTACTGGACACTGACCAGAAAAAGTATCACCAGTGAGAGTCCTGAGCCTCCAGCTCTCACCTTCCCTTAAAGAAGCAGGATGGAAAAGCAGTGATGGACAAGCAGCCCTCACACAAGGCAGCAGCACAGGCTTGTGGCTGTCTGGACATCAGCAGGGACTGCATCCCCAGCCTCACCTGCCATCCCTGTCCCATCCCGTGGGGAATTTTCAGGAGATTTCTGGCAAGAAGTGCAGCCCTGAGCCTGTGGAAACCAAGCAGCCAAGAGGTTCTCTTGCCTCGGAGCATTCGCCATCACCTGCTGGAGTATCACACCCTGGGCAGGCACACACTGTCCCCTTCACACGACCCAGCCCCCCCAGGGCACCCCCAACCCTTCCCAATCCCCACCAAATCCCCTTTTTTCATTGCACAGGGATGTCCGCGAACCATTCGTCATCCCTGGGGCTGGCAAAGAAACCACACGCACAAGGGAAGAGCTTCCCTGACTCAAATGATTCTCATTTTTTGAAGGGCAAATTTCCTTCCTCTGCCCACTCAGTCTTGACAAGGACAGCAGGGGACCCACCACATGAATACTAATGGCAGCGACGGAGGGGACACGTGGGGACGGGAGTGCCGGGGCTGGGCACTGCCGCCGGAGCAGCAGGGACACTGGGAAGGAGAGGCATCCCACACACTGCAGTGGGGGCTGCTGGGACCCCCAGAAAAACACCCAGAGGGTAAGGGATGCAGGCAGCCCCCCAGCAGCAGGCAGGGGGTCACATCCAGGCATTAGGAAGGCTGGATCGGGTCCCCTCCGGAGCACGGGGTGCCAAAGAGTTACACACTCCCCAACACCATCCCTGGCCTTGACCCCTTGGGCCCCCCCCAAAACCCGCTGTGATATCCCTCGTGCTGAATTCTTATTCAACTTCAAACTGACAAACTGTTTTTAATCTTTTCCTTCCATCCAGCTTGGAGATTGGGAAGCAAAAATCAATACGGGTTGGCAGGTGATCAAGTTGCTTGACAGTGGCGCTGAGGAGAGAAACAGAGGAGAGAGGGAGGGGGGTGGGGGGACCAGTACTGCAGCCCCCAGCTGGGAAGGTCCCACTTGTCCCCATCTCCAGTGGAGCTGCTGGCTAAAACAGCTGGTGTGAGGGTGCTGGGTGCCCACGTGCAGCTGGTGGGGTGGAAGGAGAGGGCATGGCAATCCCACCTTGCTCCCATTCCTCCAGGATCCCCAGCACTGTGTCCCAAGGGCCCCATTTATCAGCAGGCTTTGACCACCACAGCTGGTTCCTGGCCACAGTCCTTATCAAGGACCCCAAAAAAGCCTCCCCACCTCTCACCTCCTGCAGCCCGGTGACAGCATCACCAGCTTTACACGTGGCTTTGAAGCCCTGCTCCAAGATGCCTTGGGCATCAGGAGAGCAGCACTTATTTCCCAAGCCTACCTGGGCGTTGTTTGGTTCCAGCCCAAGAGGCTTGTCCAGGCTGGGAGGGGAGAAATTGCAACAAACTGTAAATTTCTGAAAGAATTCAGCCCTTGTCCTTCCTGTAGCTTCTGCTCCTGCCATGTCTCAACCTGGCCCCCATCACTCTCCTTCCTCCAAGGCCCAGGGGACACCCCAGAGCTGAGAAGGGTGAGGGAGGCCAGAGCTCCCAAGCAAGGAGCTGCTCCTGGGCTATTTGACAGATCCAAAGGAAGAGGGGCAGCAGCCCCAGAAGCACCCAGTGACCCCCAAAAGATGGGGTGACAACACCAGCACAGGCTCAAGGATAAAACCCCATGGAGCCACCCAGAGGGAGCGATGGCTCTCCAGCCCAGGGAATGAGCAAGACTGGGCCGGCCTCCTCCATCCACACCAGCCTCTTCCATCCTCATGCCTCTACCCCAGCCTCCTCCTGGCATTTCCCAAAGCCACGGGCCGGCTCCCGGAGCCGCCAGAGCCCCCGAGAGCAGAGTTGACATTTGAAAACGATCAGTTTAGGAACTTCCCCCGCTGCTTTCCTCTGCGTCCCCCTTCCTATTGTAACTGTTCCTCTGAGCTTTCATCGTCTAACTCTGTAAATCTCCGGGAAATACGGCTGTGTTTCTGTTGTCACTTCTGATCAGAGGGATGCCAGCGGGGTGAGGGAGTTGGGGGGGAAGGGGAGGGGGAAGAGAGAGGGAAAAAAAAAAGATTGCCTGGGGCCCCACACAGAGCCGGCATGCAAATGAGTGCCAGCTCCGTAAAAATAGCCCCAGCAGTCACATTTTATTACAACCGAATTATTGGACCTGGGTTACTGGGAACTGGCACTGGGGAAGGCGAGAGAGGGAAGGGAAGAGAGGGAGAAAGGGTCAGGCATCATTTATTCTAAATATTTGAACTTTGAGAGCGCCAGAGGGTGTTTTCCCCCTCTGATCCGCGGATTTGCTGGACGTGCCACAGCCTGCCTCGGCTCTGCCACACTCTCACAGCCCGTGCAGCACCAGCAAAAGACATCCAGGCCCTTTCAGCCCCCTTGGGTTTCCCACCCTGCCTTCCAGACTGGTGCCAGTGTGCGGCAGGGACACCCACTGCAGGTGTTCACGGGGACACTGAAGGTATTGCACAAAACAGAGGGGGGTCAAGCTCACGGCCAGGTGGGTTTGGAGGTGGCTCCTTGTTGTGGCGATGAGGGGATGGCCAGGTGACTTTGGAGCCCCTGGTATAAGGAGATGCTGGAGCAGGTGCTGCTCTCATCCACACCCCAAGGGCAGCAGCAGAGTCAGCCCCCACCCCGTTCCTGCCCTGCCCAGGGCTCTGGGCACCTCCTGTGAGCCCCCCTGCACCTGCTTAGGCAGCATTTCCCAAGCTGGGACCCTGCTCAGGGGACTGGCTTTATCACCATCACCTCCTCAGCTCTTGAACAGAGATGTGATGAACCAGACCCAGATTTACTTCTGAGGGAGATCACAGGAACAATGAGAGGGGAAAAAACTTCAGAACAAGCTACAGACTTTGGAAAGAGCACCTGCATGCACGCAAGTCCCAGGTGCTTCCAAAACCAGAGCAACCCCAAACATTCCTCGTGGCTTTCCCACCCCACCAGACCTGCCTGACATGGGTGTTTTTGGTTGCATTTCTTGCAGGAACAGCCCAGCCGTGCCACAGCCGAGGCCAGGCTGGGAGAGGCAATGCCCTCAAGACAGACAAATTCCTGCAGGCATTTCTGGAGCCTGGGTGCTGCTCAGGCTGGCGGAGGAGCTTGGCAGGGACACAACACTCCTTAAAGGCACTGCCTTTCCCAGTGCTGCAGAGAAAACTGGGTCAGGATTGTCTAAAGACAGGAGCTCAGTGCTCCTGGAGCAGCATCCCAGCAGGGTGGGTGGTGAGCAGGGATGGTGGGGCTCTGCCATCAGGAAAGCCAGACACGATGGAGCAGTGGGAGAGGGGATGTGATAAACTCTTCCTCTCTGCAGCCAGGGGTGCTCCAAGGATGGCTGGTGCTTCCAGGAGAGCCACTACCTACCCAGCATTTCCCAGAAACACACCCTGCAGGCATGCTCCCTTCATGCCCAGCCCCACAGTGCAACACACCCCCAAACCCCTTTGTCATTTATCACTTTTTTAGAAATAAAAATAAATAAATTGGAAAAACTCCAAGGCTGTGCTTAGGGCTCATCCTTGCTCTCCTACCCCAGGTGGTGCCACCCAGCCCATTCCTTTGGTATCCTGGCAGTCAGCAGCTGTGTATGACAGCCCAGGGCATGGGATATAGAGAAAGGATCTGCCATCCTGGAAATGCTTTTGTAGTTTCTTTGTTGTCTCTCTCTTTTTCCTCTCCTCTCATTCCCTAGTTTTGCAGATGTCCCAAAACATCTTTAGCTTTTCACAAAAAAAAAAAATTACCACCACCAAATCTCTGTGATGCCAAAACCTTCATTCCCGAGTACACGTGTTTGGGGGAAACCTCAATTTCATAAAAATCCCTTTCTGGCAAAACTCAAAGACCTCCAGAGGGATTAAAGAGAGGAGAGCAGAGCTCTGCCCTGGGCCTTACCAGGGAAAAGCTGGGGTTTGTAGCTAATTTGGAGAAGGCCTGGCAGAAATGCCCAGGGCTCATCATCCTGCTGATGCTGCAGGAGCAGGAGAGATGCCAGCCAGCTCCTGTTAGCACCTCTGTGGGACTGGCTTGCGATTAAAGGCATCTGAGTTGCAAAGCACGGAGGGAACAACATATGGACAGGAGCAAGGGACTGCTTTCCCAGCCTCGCTTTTCCAGACCGTAACTGCATTTGCGAGAGGATCCCAGAGCCGCAGTGCAGTTCTTACTCAGTGCTATTAAGCTTCATTAACTGATATATTGTTTCGTGTTGACTCAACAACTCTTAAACCCTCTTCCGAGGGACTTCCTTGAACATGCTGTAAATTGCCAGTAACTGCCTTCCATCAGGAGCAAACTGCTCCAGCCCCAGCACGGCTCCACTGCCCACCCCGGCACGCAGAGGTGCTGCTGGCAGCGATTCTCCTGTGAGCTCCAGTATTTATCCTCCTGCAGCCCAGGGAAGGCAACCAGAGACTCGGGGGCTGCAAAAAATCCACTCTCCTGACTTTTCCTCCAAACGGGATGAAACCTCCCCAGCAAGTTCTAGATCTGCAGTAGAGGAAAAACTCCAAGTGATTCCTCTCCCGGTGATCAAAGCACTTCTTTGCCACACAATTGACAGCTCTGCTTCCAGCTGAACACTTTCAAGCTTTGCATTGTCTTGTGTATAATCCAAAATGATCTCAAATCCAAAATAAATTCAAGCTTTTGGGCCTAAACACAAATGGGTCATTTTGGCAGCATATGTATCTGATTTTTAGTGTTTCTTTCCCCGTTCTCCACCCCAAATTAAGATGTTAGTGAGACTGACCTCCTTTCGGAGAGCTCTTTGACTTTGATGCTGTGGCATACACAGATGGAATGTATTTCTGCATATTCCAAGACACTCTGGGATAGCTTCGCTCATGTAATTATTCAGATAAGCTAACCTGAAAGCAAGAGCATGAGCGAGTCCTTTGCCAAATCTGAGCGACTCTGCTTTCAAAGCACTGGTAGGCACTTCCCCCGTCACAGGTGACAGCTGGCCTGTCCCCAAGCTGTCCCTGGTGGGCAGTGGGGACCTGGGAGGAGGTGAGCAAAAGGGGGACAGCTCATAACCTAGGGCTTGGCTTTACCCCCACTCAGTTTGGGGAGGAACAGCACACACAGGGAGGGATGCTGGGGCTGAGATTTGGCGTTGGCGAGATGGAGAAGCTTGCACTGAGCGTGGCGGCGACTCAGAGCTGTGTGGGTGAGGCAGAAGGGAGGCTCATCTCTGCAGTGGGGTCTCCTCCACGACGGCAAACCCGGCCATCGGCACAGCCCGAGCAGCAGCAACCACCCTCCCCCCGAAGCAGAGCGCTCGTTCCCCTCCCCATCCTCTGGAAGCCAGCATGCTTCGGGGGCAATTTCCCAGTGGCTCCGAGGTCACCAGAGGGTGGCTTTACTTTGGATGGCGAGGCAGCACCAGGCAGGATAATAGCAGGGCTACGTGAGTGGCAGGTGGGCCAGCGCGCCGTCCATTTACCGCGTGCCTCAGCAGAGCGCCGGCCGCAATTATCTCAGGCCACCGTATCATCAGAAAGCACCTTTCTGCTGAAATTATAACGTGTCGCCTTTAATTATGCTAATTGTTAATAGGGATTCTAATTTTGGGTTCATTTTTCGCCGCTACAAAAAAAAAAAAAATTAAAATAATAGGTGAGGGAGCCTAGGCTTTTCTGCCTTCCCTGGGATTTCTCCCGGCAGCGCTAATTGAAACGTCCCCCTGCACCGCGCTGCTCCGCGCTGACAGTGGTTTTGCCCCTTGTCACAAAATCAATGGTCTTCCCTTGCCCGCCCCATGCCGGCTCCTCTCTGGCTGCCGGGGCTCCTTTTCCCACTCGCCGGCTCCCTCGGATCATCAGGGTTAAATGATCTTTTCATACGGCCCAGCCGGACTGTCAGGAGGCATTGAGTGACTTTTGAAAATGAACCATGTTAAGTGGACTTGATGGGGGTTACAACCGCCATTATTGCTATCACCACCGTGATAAAATGGAGCCGTAATGATGGGGGAAGGTACTTATCACTGTCTTTTGGAGATCACTTAAGATGGTTCAGGTCTGAAGCTTCTCACCGGAGATAAATGGAATGTATGGAAGACAAATGGCACCAGGACAGAGCCTCCCGACACAGGAGGGACACGAGACAGCAGCGACCCCTCTGTGGTGGTCACACAAAACGATTAAAAAACCGAAAGACGTGTTGCCTTTTCATCCAGGAGCCACCAGAGGAGGTGACCAAAGCCACCTATGGCGACAAGGTTCTCCCAGGTGTCTGCCGGCAGCTGAGTGAGCAGAACCAGGATGGGAAAGAAATGGGAAATCAGCCTCTCACATTGCAGCCTGCCTGTGGGAAGCAGCAGCAATGATATCCCAGAGCTGACCTGGCAAACCAGGTTGGCTCTGTCCTTCTCCATTCCGAACCTGAGCTGCCCCTCAACTCTGGGGGTCTCAAAGCCCCAGCTAAAGCAGCCCCTGTTGCCCAGCCCAGCTCAGTGCCAGCAAAGTGGGCTCACACACTGCTCCCAACCAGAAAAACACGAATTACACCAAATGCTCTGCCGTGTCTGAGCAGAGAACCCAACAGTTTCAAGCAGGAAAGGACAATATCACATGCTTGGAAAACACTAGTCAAGCGTCATGCAGCAGAGCAAAAGGAACCCAGGCAGCATTCCCAAAACATCCCCCTCTCCAACCAAGCAGCACCCCACAACAACCCCCCCATCCCATCCCCACAACACCCCACTCACAGTTTGTGATGCACAAGCAGGAAAATGATCCCTTTTGGGCCAATGGCTCAGCTCTCCCAGGTCTCCAGTGCTGCACAGAGAAGATCCCAGGACACAGAGCACCCTCAGGGCACTCCTCACTGCCACAAAGAAGGGGAGGCAGAAAAAAAAACCCAGGGAAAGGCCAAGAACTCCTTATATCACGTTCTCATTACCTTCCAGCTACACCAGCTGAGCTGCTTTATATCACTTCATTATCACTTAACTGAGATACAGGTGGTTCCCTTCTCTCTCTGGCCACCTGGCAGCCCAAGTTGCCTTCTCCATGTCCTGGAAGCATGGGAGAAGACACTTCCAAGTCCAAGCCACCCAAAAGCACCATTCCCAGTGAGATTCCTGGCTGCTCTTGCAAAGGAAAGAGAGATGGTGGGAGGGGCAGGGGTGATCTGCAGGGCAAGTCAGCAGATCCTACATGACTGGGCAGAGCAGATCCCACTCAGGTCACCCTGCTCCCCGTTACCATCAGCATTTTGGGAATGTGGAGGTTCCCTCTGCAGGGACACAAAAAATAGCCCCTCTGCAAAAGGAGGAGCCTTCAGGCAGGGAGAAGGGCTGAGAAAGGATAAATAACAGGAATAATCTTTCTGGGAAATTTGGAAAGGGGCAAGAGCTGAAGAAAAAGACATTTCCTGTCAGTTTCAAGAGCTCATTGTCACACCAGCCATGTCAGCTCTGGTTGGGTGCGAGGCTGAGATGCCAGTCCAGGGGTGCCTGGTTCCTGCAGCCTCCACTGACCCCCCTTTCCCTGTCATGGCAGTGGTAGCACTGCTGGCAATATTGACAGCCAGAAGGATTTCTCATTTCGCACAGCCCCACAAGGTAAATTAAAAAAAGGAAAAGTCAAAGCTATCTCTGGCTGCTCGCACTCGGGGAGTCCCAACTCAATACATCTTGGTTACTCACAAAAGATGAGCTAGAAAGGCAAAGTTAGTCCTGCAGGCTGTGGGGTCACCAGTTAAAGGATGACTTACTTCCCAAAGACTTTGTGGAGTTGAGCACCTGGACGAAACCAGGAGCTCTGGCTGCTCCTACAAACTCTTTCCCATGAGAGAAGTTTGTAATGCCACGTGTAAAGCTGTAGAGATAAACCAGTGTTTGCCTCATTCAATGCCAAGATCCCGATCGCATGAACACCACCTTCCAGGCCTGTGCAAATATGGCAAAAATTCCCCTTTAGCTGCAAGCCAGGCACAAGCAAAACTGCAGTCAGAAACCATGGAAAGTCTGTGAAATTTTATCCACCGCAAAACCCTGTTTCCAGACCAACTTCAAGGCAGCAGAGCCTGCACAAGTTATACTGGTGGCCATGTGCCTTTTCTTCAAGCAAGCGTTTCCTGCTGTTTTCTAACCTCAAGGCAAAAGAGAAAACACTCATCCTTTCACCAGCTTTATTTCCATCCCAGATGAAGAGCTGATGCTCCTCTTTTTTTTTTTTTTCCCCTGGTGTCTCAGTGTCTCTGCAGCGCTGCCTTCCACCGGTGCTGGTGGGAAGCAGCTTGCCCGGGGACAGCCAGATGCCACTTCGCCAGGGATCTGCAGGAAAAACCCGGCTGGAAGCTGGCTGTACACCCTGGATTGTTCAGCAGGAGCTGCCCAGCCTGCCAGCCCTGGCCAGTTTTGTTTTGAGGCATGGATCGAATACGTGGTTTGGCAAACCAAGAAAGCTGTGAGGACAGAAGAGGGCTTTTGCTTTTGAGCAGCATTTGGGTGCCCCACACTGGGTGTCAAATTATCTCCGTGTTACGAGCCTGGTAAAATCTTTTGCTACAAGGATTGTTTATTGCATTGAAACTCAGGACAAAACAGTGTTTCCCAAATATTGACGTGAGTTCCCCATTACATAAAACCCCAACTAGGAAAGAGCCCAAGTCCTTAGCCCCAGTTATCCAAACATGGGTCATTTAGCTGTAGAAATACTCTGCTTTCCCCTCTTTTTTTTTTCTCACTCTTCATAACAACACAGGAGGGAAACGAGCTTTTAGAAAGCCACACTGGATTTAAAGATTTGCCTTCCACTACTGAACTGGTGGGAGGAGGGTAGAAAACAGGGTGAAGGAAACTACAGGGCTGTTCAGAAGAAAGGAGGAGGCACCACAGCCACCCTGAGCTGCAAACAGGTGCCTGCACAGCCTCCCTGCAGACCAGCCTGGGCAGGTTCATACCAGGCAGAAGTTGAACCATAAACATGCAGCCCAATGCACAGATCTTTATGTGTCTCCAGAGACCCTTTTCATGATAAAAATGGTTGTCCCAAAAGGTTTAAATCTCATGTGAGTGAGAGCAGGACCTGAAGACCTGGAAGAGCTGGTGGGTGTCACCCCACGGGGGCTGCACCACCACATTATGGTCTCACTGGACCTCTGCTGGGTGGTCCTCACTAAACCCACGACCATTGTGTGGCACAGAATATCCAGCAGCAACAACATCTCCTCTGCCCAGGACCACCAGGAACCAAGTTCTGCACAGATCTCCTTCTGCAAGGGACTGCTCCAGCTCTGACAGGAGCACACCCCCGGCCCACTACTCATCTTCCTCCCAGCACTTCGCTCATTTCCCCTCCGCCACCCAAAACTCCACTGCAGAGCAAAACTCATCGGAAGCGCTGAGGCTGTGATTTTCATGACACCACTGCCTGGCTCATTTCTCTGCTGTCCTCTCAGTTTTTGTGAAGGTTAAAGGCATCCTTCCTCGGTGACTGTCAGACTGTTATCTGGGCTGGAACCGGCTGCCCGAGCTCCATGAGGAATATTTTATGCAGATTCTCCTCTGCACCTCAGATGGCTCATCAGTAACCACCCTGCTGCTGTGGCTTTATTTCCTCTGAGCCCACCTTTTTGCTTCTCCCCAGCCCAGCCTCGTTTTTACAGCTGTAAAAATGTGAGTATCCACATCCAAGGAACGTAAAGACTTTCCCTTGGGCTGATGCAAGGAGGAGTTGCTGTGTGCAAGGGGCTTTTGGGGAGGGATTGGGGAGAGCTGGTCTGGAAAAAGATGTTTTTCTTCTGCTGGAAGACAGGAAGATCAGGATACTCCTGTTACTCTGCTTCAGAGTTTTAGTCCCAGCACTCTCCTCCCAAAATCCATGTCAGGACAGAGAATATCCTGGCTCTCTCTGCCTTCCCCTTGGGAGCTTCCAGGCAGTCACGAAGGGAGCCACAGGCAGTGCTGGTCACCCAAGCTGGTCTCTGGGCCTCCTTCCCCTGGCAGAGGGGGACGTGAAGAAAACAAGGAGAATCCAGCTTGCTTGGGCAGCTGGAAGTCTGAGGATGATTTTCACACCCGTGCCCCTGGCAAGCCAAATGACAGCCTGTTGTCATCCAAGCTGGCTGTGGGGTTGTTTTTTTTTTGGGTGGGCACTCACCTCAGCACAGCAGCTTGAGCACCAGCCCAGGCTGGAGGAGGTGGAGAACATGCATCCACCAACATCCCCACAGGCCCACTCCACCACTCTGAGTACCAGGGCAGAGCGTGACACCTGGGAGGCTTCCCACTAAATGCTGATTATAAATGTCATGATTTCAGAGGGGGAAAGAAAACAGCTGGATTCATCAGACAGCAGCACTGGCAGCTAAAAAAATACCATCTTTTAATGTGTGAGCTGAGTACAGAGAGTGGCAGAATAAACAGGAGACCCTGTGGTAACATTTTTACAAGTCCCCCGGCTGACTGTTAGAGCCCTTTAACTAAAACATGACTGAGCGTCCCGGTTTCAGGATCTCAGCAGCACGCCCAGCTCCTCCGGGGATCACCAGGCTTCAACGACAGATGGATGCAGGCAACAAAGCTCACATCTAGATGGAAACTCAGCAAGACTTGCTTTTGGACCCATCACCACCTCTGCTTTTAAACTGCACTGGCATGAGAGGCTGTGCTCCTTTGGCCACGCTTCCTCACGGCCGTAAATCCAATTTTATGGCACCCAGTCCAAGGTGGAAAACAATGCAAAGCACTGAACAGATATAAACTCTTTCTGCTGCTTCATAAGATCTCCAAAGGGGCCAGAAGACTTTCTGCTGAATCAGGTATTGTTTTGTGCTCCCGCCGCTGGCAGGGAGCCAGGTGCACACCATATTGTAGGAGCCGGGTAATTTGGCAAAAACGCGATCATGTGCTCACCCCTGATTCAGTCCCAATTCCTCCCATGGGGTGACGGGGTAATGTGCAGATCTGGTATTAATTAGCGGGAAACCACAGCCCCAGGCTGTGATCTGTCATCCTCTTCTGGAGGCAGCTCCTGCCTGCTAACAGCTTCCCCACCCTGGGCTCCCCCAGCCTGCCACCCTCTCTCCTGACAGGCACCACCCCAGCTCTGGGGATCCCCCTGCTCTCCCGTGTCAGACCAAAGACCCAGACAACCCAGCGCCCTGTCTCTGAGAGCCACTAGAGCTGTGCTCCTGCTCCCAGGAATGCCTGCACCCTATGGGATTTGCTCTTCTGGCTGGGAGCATCAGCACCTCTGAGCTCTTGCCCAGGTCCCCATCCGTGGCACAGCATCTCAAGACAAACCGAAGCTCACACTATCCTGCTGATGGCTCAGACAACAGAGCCCAGGCAGTGCCGAGTGCTTTGGAAAAAAATCTCCCAGGCTCCAGCAGAAAAGGCAGCACTGGTACCCAGCGTGCCAGAGATTAAGCAATTTACTGAGTCAATTGTCTTTTTTCCAAGGACAAACATGTGTGATAGAAGATCTCCAGATCTGCTGGCACGCTGTGAGCTCTGGGCCATCAGCCCTTTCACTGTCTCAATTCATCTGTCAGCAAACCACCATGCCCATTAAGGCTGGAGAAATGGAAAGGGATGTTCGTGGTCCACTCAGCAAGGATTAAACACCCTGTTGCACAAATGATGGTTACCCAAGATTTCCCTGTAGAAACGCTAGAATTCCTGTCTCCAACACATGCTGCCCTCCTAAGAGAAGCAGGAGAGACAACAATATTATTTAGTACCAGAAAGCCCTTGCAAGAGGTGACATGAACAGGACAGGATCTCAGTGCTTCAGGAAATACCTGTGTGGGAAAACCATATGGTGCCAAAACAAAGAGGGAATTTCCTCCAACGCATTGGGAAGACATGAGGGGTCTGCTTGGTACAGGCTGAGCAGTGGTGTTCAGCTTTGTCCTATCGAGAAGAAGTCCAGAAGAAAAGGATCTGCTTTCCAGCCCAGCTGGCAGCTCTTCAGGACGTGGTGGAAAGGCTACAGGGGAACGTGGCAAGGACAGAGAAGCCTCAACTTTTTGCAGGATAGTCCCTTCATCTCCTCCCAGGCTGCCCCCTCACCTGCAGCATGGGCTGCCACTGGTGAGGCCAGCGATTCAAAGGGGAAATTCAAAGAAAGAGCAGGCACTTTAAGGGGGAAGAACATCCAGGAAGAACTTAGGGCCCCTTCCAACACCTAAGGGGGCTACAAGATAGCTGGAGAAGGACTTGTGAAAAGGGGGAATGGCTTTGACCTGGAAGAGGGTGGGTTTGGATTAGGTATCAGGAAGAAATTTGTCCCTGTGAAGGTGAGGAGGCCCTGGCACAGGGTGCCCAGAGAAGCTGTGGCTGCCCCTGGATCACTGGAAGTGTCCAAGGCCAGGTTGGACACTGGGGCTTGGAGCAGCCTGGCATAGTGGAAGGTGTCCCTGCCCATGGGAGAGAGGTTGGAATGAGATGATCTTTGAGGCCCCTTCCAAAGCAAACCACTCTGTGATTCTAATATTATCCCATAACAGCAGCCCAGGATGAATTTGGCAGAAGGAGGAGTAGAGGGATAAATTATCCAAGACATGCTCATTCTGCGGCAGTTTGGTTTTGTTCCTCCTTTGCTTGTTTGTTTTCAACAGCTTCCTCCAGGGCACACTCCTGGGACTTGCTGGAGAGGAATGACTAGAGCTGAGCCTCACCTTTGATGCTATCATTTCCCATAGCCACCTTTGCAGAGCCCTACACAGCTCCCCTGCCCAGGGCTGGAATTAAAAAAAAAGTGTAAATTGGGAGACTGACCTCAGTCAGGCCCTGGGACTGGGACTCACTTCCTGGATATCTCCTGGAACTTTGTTACAGCAGGGAAGCAAGGCAAGAGAAACCCTGGATGATGTTTGATTTGCCTGTAACCTAAACCCCAAGCCCTGCCCTTTCCGCTGCCAAGTGCTTAGGAGAAAAAAAAAACAGGAGTGGATTTTTTTTGTGTGTGTGTGTGTGCGCGAGTGCATAGCAAACTGGCTAATTTAAAACAATTACACAACAGCTAATTAAAATCATCTCTGTGCCCTAGGAAGGCGACTGGCCAGGTACTCAGCATGAAGTGTTCGGCTTTTCGGAGCAGTGTCTTGTTAAAAGCCTTCATCCCGTGGTGGCAGCGGCTGGACCCATCCCGGTGTGCCTGTGGAGAGTGGCTGATGGCCTTCCCCGAGTGAGTCCTCCCTCTTCCTCACTCTTCCTCCCGCTCCTCCTGCCCGCCTCAGCACTGCGACCTACCTGAGGCACTGGCTGTGCTTTATGAAGTCTAAAATTTTCAACTGGTTGTGTCTTTCCATGCAAACTCATTAGACACTATTTACACCCGCTGCAGCTGTGCAGAGAGAGGTTTTGAACTCTGGCATTCTACAGTAGGCTTTGTTTCTCATTTACATTTGCATATTAAAGTGTTTGCCTGAAATAGGCTATTGAAATTAATTCAGGATTAATTGGTGTCTTTATCTCATTAGGACAATCTAATTTAAGGATGATGAAATTGTTTAGCCTCCCGTTTGCATAATTAGATTGCTTTGAATTGCTGTCATTATTGTGCTCTTTAGCATCATCTGTAGGCCTCAAACAGACAAGAGTTTCAACCTCATAAAGACCAATCATGTGTTACAGCAGAGAGCTGTTAACCCCTTTTAACCCAAACTCCCTCCAGTGCTGCCGCACAATGGGGTGGGTGCTCCGCGGCACAGTGGGATGCAGAGGTCTCCACATGCCTGGCCTGGGGCATCCCCTCTTCCCCTGGACACGCTGGGGCAGCCCCAGGAGCTGCTGGCAGACAGCCCTGTGTCACCTGGCTTTGCCATGGGAAGGGCAGAGGCTCCCGGGGAGCGTGGTGGAACCCTTCACACTCACCTGGGGCTGTGGGCTGCTCCTCCCGAGGGGCTCCTCTGCTCCTCCCAAGGAGCAGAGCCAAAAGCGCTCGCTCTCCCTCGTACATCCCAAAAAGGGCTGCTGGGAAGATGCCCAAGGGCTGCCTGATCCCATCCCTCCAGCATGGCCTTAAGGAAAATCCCATGGATTGACGGCAAAGAGCCAGGGATGGTTGGGCTTCCCCTCTGTTGGAGCTGGGACTGCAAGGGGTACTGGTGGCCACAGGCACGACCGTGTTTTCTCCCCTCTAAGGACTTACCAAGCTCCATCTTCTCCAGTTTAGAGGTTGTTGCTGAAGCTCCAGCTGAGGAGCATCTCCTGAAGATGTCCTGGCCAACATGCAGCCCTTGGGTGTGGTACCAACACAATTCTTCTGCTTCCCCTCTTCTGCTTCTCTGCCCTCTAGGCTTGCCTGGATGCTAAAGGAGAGAGCAGACCCACCCAGCTCTGTGCCATGGGAGCATGCACATGAGGAAATACCACCAGTACCCACTGGAAGAGCAAAGGGAAAGAGAATCACAAAACTGTTCAGGTTGGAAGGGACCTCTGGGGATCATCCAGTCCAACTTCACTGCCCAGGCACAGTCACTCAGAGCAGGTGACACAGGAACACACCCAGGTGGGTTTGGGATGTCTCCAGAGACGGAGACTCCACAACCTGCCTGGGCAGCTGTTCCAGTGCTCTGCCACCCTCAATGTAAAGTTTTTCCTCATGTTAGGGTGGAATTTGCCGTGGTTTAGTTTATGGCCAGTGCCCCTCACAGCTGTAAGAAGCAGCTGTAAAGCCAAATCTCCACACTAGGGCTCCAATCAGGGTGTGGATTCCCTGCTGCTCAATGTGTGCCTCAACACATCACCAGTAAATGTGCCCCAAGGGACACAAGGACTGGGGTTGCAAGGGTAGTGTGTGTGTGTTGAGGGGTGTGAGGGGTATGGGGGGGTGTGTGCAGGAGACATTGGAGAGCTGCAGCCATCCCGAGGATCCTCACAGCCCACGAGGGACACGTGGCCTGCAAACAGCTCTTCACCTGCTTTCCAGTGCTGCTTTCCCTTGCCCCAGCTCCCTGCCCATCCGGGGGACTTGGGGACAGGTGGGCTGGAGCCACCTGGAAAGAGGCATCCTCAGTCAGCAGTGGCTCCTGGCAGAGGGAACCAGCTCAGCATCCCGAGCTGAGACCTCACTTCCCCATGAGCCTCTCCCTAACAAAACAGCCTGTTCAGTCACGCAAACGATCCAAAACGTGCATCTCAGAAGTATTTTTACATGACAAAGCATCCCACAGCATTGCATTGGGCTTCCTTGCTAGCAAGGAGGACCACGGCCTTGTGCATTCCCCCCCTGCACCGGCCCAAACTCTCTTTCCAGATGGCCGCCAGAAGCCAATAGCCACCAGAGCGCCCGGATCCAGCCCTGGAGATGCTCCCCGGGCACCGAGAGCAGGAAGGGGGTCGAAATGGCAGCTCGGTGGTGGCTCCTGGGGCCGCTCTCCGTCTGTCCTGGCCCAGCTCAAGGCAAGAGCCCTGCTTCTCATTAGCGGGCGGCTGACTCCAGAGGCGGGGGCTGCACCAGGCGGGCTGCTTCGCCAGTCGCTTCACGTATCCGAACATCTGGTTGTGTCTCATCACAGTGCAAATTTATGACCCTGGAAACAACACGTTGGTGATGCGCTGGGAAGAGGAGCCGGAGCTGTAATCCCGTGTCCAGAGCGGGGACGAGGGGAATCGCCGTGCAAGGACTTGGGCGGGGGGGGAAGAGGTGAGGAAGGGCAGACCTGCCATTCCACAGGTGGGCACGGAGGGGGACAGAGCTCCTGATCGTGCAGCACAGCAATATTTGTCACTCTCAATCTCTCTCCTCTGGGAAAAAAAAAAACCAAACAAAAATGCAAATTCAGCAGCAGCCAACTTTGCACAACTTCATCTCGATGAATTGCGGACTTCAAACCAGCCAACAGGCAGGAAAGCTTGAAGAAAATAGATGAAAGATTTTATTTGAATGCTTTGAAAGGGAACATTTCCATTCACAGTGACTGGCCAGCTACACTTTCCATTTTATGGTTAAAATTATACAGACTTTTAAAATTATTTGAAATGGAAATGACAAGATCACATTTCAGGTTCTCCAAAGGGAGCTTTGTTTGCCAAGGATAAGTAAATGTTTCATTATTTTTTCCAGAGATCAAATATATCAGTTGAACCAGAACAGAGCGGGACTCAGGAAGTCTTGTTTGCAGGTTCACACCAAAGATGTTTCAAGTTTTCAGCTTAGCCCAAACAAGTGTTTTTAGTTAGGTTGCTTTGTTGCTGCAGCGGAAAAGAAAGAACTCCAGCTCTTGCCATCACAGTTAGACAACCAAAGAAGAAAAATAAACCCTAAGAGCCAGTGCAAAAGAAAGGCCTTAGTGTGGGACAATGAAAGAAAGCTTGCCTGAACCTTTCTGTTTTTTAGATCCTTGGTATTGTTATCAAGTCTTCTAATATATGGGAAAGGACAACCCCCTTATGGTGCCATATATGCATACATAGGTGTGTCTAGCACAGGGAAAAACAGGGAAAAGGAGAAGGCACAATCAACAAAAGCTAGGATGCTGTTCAAGAGGGGTGGGAAGAAATTTCCTCCTTAGCTGTCCAACAGCTCCACAGCACAAGTGCCAGCTGGGAAGAGATAAGCAACCAAAGGTCACACTGGACCACGGGCAAAGGAAATTCAAACTGGTGTGAAAAATGCCACTGCTCCGCAAAGAAGATGGAGCACAACTGGAACAAACCTGGAAAGAGAGGTGAGGGTGCCTGGAGATCTGGGAAACACAACAAGCTTGGAGAGGAGACACGATACAAACACCCCTTTGAATACCCAGTGCTTCTCCTTCATGTTGTCAGTGAGAGACGCACAAGAATTCATAGCCCAAAACAGCTCCAGGAAACTGGACACGAGCCCTCAGGAAAAGCTGCTGGTGGTGGGCATGCGGCAGCCTGGGCACACAGCCTGGAGCATCCACAGCATGGCAGACACCTGGAAGCAGCACCAACACACTTCCCACCACCTTCCAGCGTGGCCTGTTTGTGAATCCACGTGGCTTTACAGCGTGGCTTTTATCCACATGAATCCAGGTAGAGGAATCCTAGCAGAGCAGCCCAGCTCTGACTGGTTTCACAGCCCGTGGTGTGGACAGCTATGGGGGCCACTGGCACAGCTCCCCAGTAGCCTGGCTTACCTTCCCCCACTACCCTGGCACGGAGGTCTTAAGCAATTGAGACATTGAGACCACAGGCAAATGGATCTTCTCCTGTTCTCTCCATGGCTGTTGATCTCCAGAGAACAGCTTTCCTTTCCTGGCTTCTGGGATGCCACAGGCAGAGGAGACACGGCTGGGACTGCAGGCTGCTCAGGAAGCAAGGGCTGTGTAGGAGCAACAATTATCCAAAGGACAAATCATGCCTCTGGCATGTGCTGGAGCATTGGGATCCTGACAGCAGCAGCAGAAAGCACAACTCTTGCCACGAGTCACAAAAGGGTTCAGAAGCCTTTGAGCAGAAACCTGTGAGAGCTTTAAATGCTCTTTGGTGGAGATGCAGGATGCTGTCAGCAAACCTAGGCTGAGTGAGGGTTAGGGTAAATGTTCTGCAATGGAGTAGAGAGCCTTGAGCTCCAAATCAAGTTGTGACCAGTAGTAAACTGCAGTTAATACAGGTTTCCCAGAGAGGTGGTGGATGGTCCATCCCTGGAAAGATTCAAGGCCAGGTTAGACAGAGTTTAGAGATTCCTTACTAATTGAAGACGTCCCTGCTCATTGCAGTTGGGTTGGAATGAGAAGGCCTTTAAGGTTCCTTCCAAACCAAGCTGTTGTGTGATTCTGAGATTCTGTGATTCTGTGATGTGCAACCAATACCCACAAACAAAACCCTGGGGCTGTGGGGAAGAGCCCAGGCGGGGCTCGCCATCCATCGATGGCCTGACACAAACCTCCGCTGTGGATGAGGACCTCCCCACATCCTGGCTCCAGGCATTCTGCTGGATGAGGAGCACAATGCCATGGATTTGGAGGGGCCACGCCATCCCTTGCCTCAGCCAGAGCCTGTCTTGGGGGATTAGCAGGGGCCAGACACAGATTTTAGCCCTCACTTCTGTCAAGCCCATGTGCTTCAGCCTGTGTGGTTCGACTCCAAGAGGACTTTGTTAGCAGAGGTCGGCAACAGATCTTTATGTTTGCTTGGAGGATGGTTTTTAGAAACAAAAAAAAGAAAAAAAAGAAAAAAAAGAAAAAGAAGAAAAAAAAGAAAAAAGGAAAAGGAAAAAGAAAAAGAAAAAGGGAAAAGAAAAAAATATAACCCCTCAGGGGAGTGAAGTAAAACATTTTCTTCAGTCAAGAGTTTGAAAGAAAAATGCAAAACAACCAATTTCTAAACAAAAAGTCTCTTCAAATTAGAAAAATCAGGCAAGCCCCTTAAGCAATGTTGAAAAAAAATCTTAGAACTTTTTTTAAATCCCTGCACACATGCAC
Source organism: Nicator chloris (assembly GCA_013400495.1). Taxonomy (NCBI): domain Eukaryota; kingdom Metazoa; phylum Chordata; class Aves; order Passeriformes; family Pycnonotidae; genus Nicator; species Nicator chloris. The sequence continues at coordinate 385,048 of WAAE01019470.1, read as the reverse complement.
ATATCCATACTTATGGATGCTGCTTTTACCCCACAGGGAGGGACCCAGCAAAACCTACCCAAATGAGGAGAGCTCCTGGGTCCTCCCAGCTCACACTGGGGGAAATGTGCTCCCACACTTCACTCAGGTCTCACCAGTGCAAGAGAAGGGTCCAGAAATGCCAGTCCTGACTGCAGCAGGGTGATTTACACCATCAAGCAGGGCGCAGGGAGGCTGAATCCCACGCTGGAACCCACAGGCTCTCTCCTGGCAGAAAGGGAGTGCCAGGCAGGAGCTGCAGCTCAGAGAGCTGCCCAAGGATCACAAACCCATTGATCTTCTCCTGACCGTGCCAGCACCCGGGCAGGTGCCCCCAGGAGTGTCCCCAGCCCCTGAGAGTGCCCAGAGCTGGGGGTGAGCACACTGAGCTGTGTCCCTGGCATTCAGTCCATGACTCCTGACCCTCGCAGGTTATCGGTCCCACAATGTTTCCGAGTGTCAATCAGGCCTCTCCTCTGATCACTGTTATAATCAGATACAGCACTCCAGCATGGATTATTAAGTTTTAACAGTTGACACATCATTTCTGATACCATAATCTGGCAGCACTTTACAATAAGTGACAGGTCCTCACTAATTCCTTTTGTATTCACTGTAGCAACGTTAATCATGAGTGATGAACTTTGCGTATTCATATGGATGTAATAGGCAGTTCCCAAGGACTGAGACTGTAATTTAGCTTTAACCTAATGGGCACTGATTGTAACAATAAGTAATTATGTCAGCTAAATGCAGTGTTGATGGCAATTGATGACAGCAGAGAAAGCCATGACACCATTTTGGAACTAAGCTTGGAATAGTCATTTGTAAAGCCTTAACGGCCAAGACTGGGAACAATGTGTCCTCTCCTGTGTATCCTATCATCCAGCTACCTTCAGCCTGGTGAGGACAGTCCCAGCTGTGACAAACACCCTGTCAGCTCCCTGTTTTACTGTTCTGGCAGCTAATTTCAGGGTAGCCAAAATCCCAGCCCGCTAGATGGATGGGATCAGTGGTGCCCTGCAGCTCGAGGAAAAGAAGAGAGGCACCTCATCTAAAATGGGACATTGGGATCAATCCCCTGGATCACCTTCAGGTCCTTTGGGCAAGTCACACTAGGGGACACCTGGCCAACATCTGGTAATGTCACCTTTGCACAGCTGCTGGCTCTGTCCCCAAACAGCAAAGCAGGGCGAAGCTGCAGAAGAGCTGAGCCTAGTGCTGAGCCCAGAGGCAGCTGAATTCAGCAGATGTGAAATTAGGATGTACAATCAGGATGTACAATCATTCTCAGGCCTGCTCGATAACCTAAACCACAGCATAAGTACATCCAGAGAAAGATGCTCTTCTATTACCCAGAAGGGCTGGTGTGACCTCTTTTTGGGTTAGAGAGGAAAATGAGGATGGGATATTTTTAAGCCAGAGTATTTGGATTTGAATTGCTTTCTTTAGGAAGGGGAAGCATGGCAAAGTCATAAAAATAATTCTGTTAATGACAGGAGTAAGACTGTAAGTGCTGGTATCATGTTGGAAGGGTGATTTGTGCTGCCAATAAGAATCCTGCTTCACTGTAGTCATTAATGTGGTCAAAAAATGTTTGGAAAACATGAAGTAGTGATAATGAGGTAGAAAGGACACCTTCAAGGAAACAGTTTTGGGGGACTCCCTCAGGATGATGTCTCTGTCCCCACCAGGCTGTGAGGAAGAGGTTGCCTCCCTTGACATCAGCAGGACCTTTGGGAAAGCAGCAATAAGAACTTATTTAAAAATACACAGCTTAATGCCTGACATTATCTATTTACTTATTATTTTAATTAATTTCTTAAGTTCAAAACAATTTGTTGTTGTTGCAGGTAGTTAAGTGAATTTAAGACAGGTTGGATAAATGCCTCCTGGTGTTGCATTAAGCTTGTGGCAGTCATTCCAATGGTCCTTAGTGTGGATAACAGTGAGTTGTGGGCAGGCAGCTGCCTGCAGGCCTTGCTCACCCCATGGATGAGAACAGCCAGGAAAGGACCATGCTGTAATTGAGGGTCTTGCAGGATGCTTTTGGCATCACAGATCTCTGTGATAGGGAAAAATATTCTAGGATATTTTTCCTAGTATCATGGAATGGTTTGGTTTGGAAGGGACCTTAAAGCTCATGGAGTTCCCACCCTTTGCCTTGGGCGTGGGTATTTTCCATCAGACCAGATTGCTCCATCCAGTCTGGCTTTGAACACTGCCAGGGATGGGGCAGCCACAGCTCCTCTGGGCAACCTCTGCCACGGCCTCATGTCCCTCAAAGGGAAGATTTTCTTCCTAACATCCAGTCCAAACTATTCTCTGTCAGTTTAAAGCCATTCTTCTTCCCTGTGTGGCCATCCACACGCAATGCCAGAGCCCAGCTCAGGGCACACAGGAGAGAGATTCTTGGGGAAGCTTGAGAGCACAGATGAGACAGGTCTCGTGCCTTTACTTTTAGAGGTTAAAATCTACCAGATTTTAATCTGGCAGAAGGCAGCAGGGCAATGCTGTGCTGGCAGAGGCAGGGAGGTGAGTTCTGGCAGCCCCAGCCCTAAGGAGAGGGAGCCCGTCAGCACTTCCAGCTCAGGGAACAGGAGCAAAGCCATGATGGCATGAGCTGAGTTTTTCAGCAGAGCAGATGCATCAGCAAGGGTTTGGTGCCCTCCTGGGACCCCAAGACGTGCAAGGTGTGCACTTTTAAATGGGCTATTTGTTGTGGTTTGTGGCTATTTGTGGTTTTTTGGCTATTTGTTGTTTGGCTATTTGTTTTGTTTGTCTTTGTTTGTCCCAGAGGTTGCCTTGTGGAGGGGGGACATGGGCTAGAACCACAGTGGAGATGTCAGGCGGCCTTGAGGGAAGGAAGGTCCCACTGGTGGGGAAACCATCGTGGAAGGCATCACAGCTGAGGAGAAATCACCTGAAACCTCACAAAGATCCTAAAGCACTGACACCCATCCCTCAGCCTGGGATTGGCCGAACATCAGCCCGAAGCACCTGCCACAGGGAGTGGTGTCAGTGCAGCAAAAACCACGGACAAATTATGATGCTTTCTCTTGATGACCAGGTTCAAAGCCAAAAATAGCTGCCTGAAGTCCCTGATTTCAAGAGGTTGGGTAAAACACCCGAGACGAAGAAGCTGTTATTGCTGAAAATGCAGTGGGGACGTGCAGCAACAGGAAAAAAACCTCCCAGTAATTGCAGATGTGCTGTCAGGGGGATGCACTGCTCCTGATAGCACACAACCAGCTGAGCTGAAGCAAGCAGCAGCAGCATCAGCATCAGCCCCCTAGCAGGTGGGAAGATGAGAAGGGGTGCTGCTGGCAGCGGATCAGCCCGCTGATGATGGAGAAGACAACATTCCCCACCTGGCTGGCCAGCCCTGCTGCTGAAAGGGGCTTTCATCAGTGCTGTAATCAGTGCTGAAATGCGCTGCCACACACGGCCACCGAGACCAGGGCCTGAGAGGAGCTGGGGAAAATATGGGAAGGGCCCTTGAAAATGATCAAGTTGGAGAAAATCCCAGGAGTGAGGAATGGTGAGGAGGAGTGGACTCCAGCAGTGTCATGGGGCTGGCACACCCAGAGCTGCAGCGTCCTTCCTGCTGCAATCACCTACTCTAATAAACTCTCTGCAGCAACTCCTTACTCCAGAGACACTCGGCTGGGATGCAAGTCCCCATCCCAAACTAAAGCCAGGCCAGACCAGACCCTGGAAGAACCAGAGGCTGCTGACAGCAGCTTGTTCCTGCTGGGATTGAGGGGACCCCTTGGCACAAGCAGAGGAGGGGCATCACGCCCAGTGCTGCTGCTGGAGCGAGTCTGGCAGCAGCATTCACAGCCACAAGTGCATTTAAGCACCTCTAATGAGATTGGGGGCATAAGGAGCAATACCTGCAGCTCAGTGCTCCTGCAGGCACACCCAGAGACATCGCAGGGCTCCTGTGGCTGGTGCCAAGCTGGCAGTGCTGTCAATTCACGCCCTTACCCCAGCTCAGTGTGTCTGTGACTGCAGAGCATCCCCACTGCCCGCATCAGCCAACACCTGGCAGGTCCGACTGCACCCGGAAAGTCTCAGTGTGCGAGCTCCTCCTCGGACGGCTGCAAAGTCACTCCCTGCCTCCCCCACGGCCTTGGCAGGTGATGCTGGTGGAGGGGGGACCCAGTTACCACTTGTCACTGCCCCGGCACGGTACGGGCGTCAGGCCGGTGTCAGAGCTGTGACACGCACCGTGACAGAGCTGTGACACACACCGTGGCACCGCTGACGTGATGCAGGGGAGCAGGGGGTGATTGGCAGCCGGAGGCAAGCGGTGCCCAAAGCGGAGCCGGTCGCAATTAGCGGTGCCGGAGCATTTCCCCCTCCCCGCGCGGGGGAGGACAGGAGACAGCAGCTCCTTGCGCAGGGATGCTGAGCACCGTCAGGATTCCTGCCCCAGCCATGCTCCAGGTGAGGGGCTGCCATGCGGGGAGCGGATGGCTTGGCGGGTCCCAGGGAGGTGGACAGTAAATCCCGACTGGCAGCAGCCTCGGAGCCCAGTGCTAATGACACCGGCTTGTCACAAGCTGTACTGTCCCCCCTGCAGCAGATGTGACAGCCCCGAAGTAACCAGGTACCCACCATGTCCCTGCTTGCTCACACAGAAGTGACAACTGGGACAGGTAATAAAAGTCCAGGCCAAATCCTTGACAGGGATCTGATGGCTTGAGCCGACTCAGGATGCTCTTCCCTCCCTGCCGGCTTCCTTTCTGATAAATAGCCACCCCAGCGGGAAGGGCAGCCGGCCAGAACATGCCCCCAGGTGCTGGCAAGAGAGCCCAACACACCCTCCTCGCTTCCTTTCAGCTGCCCCAACGGCTCCCTTCTCCTGCATTCTCAGAGGGGAAACTGATGCAGGGCTCAGCATCCTCTCTAAGTCACCCCATCTCTGCAACCAGGCACAAGGAGCCAGCCTTGGACCACCGACAGAGCCCAAAGCCTGGGTCAGACATGTCCAATAGCATCCTGTGGCCACCCACAAGTCTTCCTCCCAGGCAGTCTTCAGCCAGCTAAAGCCAAACCTCTCTCCCATCACAAGCCCTTCCTGGCACTCCTTTGCTGACTGCAACCCCTCATTCCCTCCGCAGCCCAAATTACACCCTAGAAAGCAGAGCTGTGGTGGTTACACTTAAATAAAAAGCAGCAACAGCGTCAGGTTCCCACTGGCTGGGATGGGGCCACTGGAGCTGCTCTGCCAGCTCAGCAGCTGGTGCACAGGGGTGGGTGAAGGATGGGCAACAGCCTCGAGGTCAGCAGCAGCGCAGGGTCCTGGCTGCTCTGTGCCAGCTGGGATGCAGAGCAGCTCTGTGCCCCAGCTGCATTCCCTCTGCTCACAGGGCTGTCTGTGTAAGCCAGGAGATGAGGGAAGTGCTGTTTCCTCCTGATTTGCGTGGATCTGGGTAGTCACAGACCCATGACTGGAAGCGACCCTCCCTTTCCCACCGGACAAACCTCCCCTTCTGCTGCTCAAACACCTGTACATTCTGCCTCGTTCACGGCAGCAAAGCCTCCTGCACCAAGCATTCACATCTGCTCTCTCAGTACTGACCTGAATTCTTCTTTCGCATCAAATTGGAGCAGCAGACAAATTTTTAGGCTGGCTTTAGGCTCTCTCATCCCTCTTTTATTCTGTATCTGCTCCAGCTCTTCCTTCCTGGGAAAGCTCTGAGGGTATTTCTTCTCCCGTGGGTCTATAGCAAACCAGGATTTGGTATCAGGAGGAAAGAGCTGGATTTCCATCATGGTATCACGTTGTTTCCAATTCTGTCACAAGCCCTGAACTTCTGCTCTTTTTCTTTAAGCCTCAGGAGATACAGCTTAGAGACAGGGAGAGACTGCCTACCCAAAATATTGGCTTCTAAAAGGCACATGAAAGGAAACAGAGGGTCAGAAGCATTGGGGTGGCTGAGAAAATCCCCCTTCCAGGCATGAGCTGCACTGCTGGGAGCCACATCCCTGTGGGTCACAGGAGGTGTTGGCTGGTGCTGCTGCCCCCACTGTGCTGGGGATAAATAAGGAACTTCGATCTCCAGGAATTCACACCAAAAGCTGGAAGTTAGGGTGAGCTCAAAGGCAAAGCTTGTCACTCACATAAAACCTCCTTCTCCGCACTTATGCTTCCCTGCAGGACATCTCCCAGCTGACAAACCTCTCGGCCAGTGTGGACCCTGCTGAGATGACACCAGGTTTCCAGCAAGGGGGACACTCCTCTAGCAGAGGGCAAGCAGCTGAGGCACTGTCAGGAGAGACAAAGGCGCTGGCAAACTTTGAGAAATGCCTCTCATTATTTACAGAATGACACAAGAAAACTTCAGACTGAAACAAGAAAGGCAATTAGTTTCCTGTACGGAAACAAAGAGACATCTGTGCCAAGTATGCTAACATATACACAAGGGGCAGGTATACAGTACATGAGGAATTTCTTCCAGCTGCAAATCCACCCCCAAATTCTCAAGTCAATCTTGAGTACTACGATGCTCAGCAATCCTCTTAAAAGTGTCCAGATGCTTTAATAACTTAATTCTAATTTTCTCAGACACCATTTTCCATTTAACTGCTGAAGCACTGGAATAAGACAGAGGGGTCAGGTGTGAAGAGTGGGGAACAGCAGATCTGTTTTGGAAGTTTGAGAAACTCAGTCCGGTTATGCTGGTCCTGAAATCATCATGGATTGTGCAGGGTGTGCCATGCACTGTGTGGACACAGACGTGGTGAGCAGGTTTGTGTGCCACAGAGCACTGCTGGGACTCAGCCTCAGTGGTGCTGGACTCGAGGCTGGATCTTGCAAATAGAATTGTGGAATGGTTTGGGTAGGAAGGAAAATGAAAAATCGCCTTGTTTCAACCTTCCTGCCTTGGGCAGGGATACCTTCCACTATCCCGAGGTGCTCCAAGCCCTGTCTAGCCTGGCCCTGAACACTTCCAGGGATCCAGGGGCAGCCACAGCTTCTCTGGGCACCCTGTGCCAGGACCTCCCCACCCTCACAGGGAGGAAAATCTTCCCAATATCCCATCTAAACCTGACCTGCTTCAGTTTGAAGCCAATGCCACTTGTCCTGTCACTCCATGCTGTTGTAGATGAGGAGCTGAACTTCCCTGGTGGATTGGGTTATGGGGTACACAGCTCAGGCTGGGCCAGGTGCATCCAGACCCCACCAAAACCAGCTTGGTTATTTGCTAAAAATGCTAAAAGAGCTCAAGGTCTCCTTGCTGCATGTCTCAGTTCCTCCAGAATTCCCATCTCAGCCAGCCACCTTTCAGACAACACTTTCTCAAGATTGCTTTAAACAAAGGGAGGAAATTTTGGTGACACTTTAATACATAAAGTGCCTCTCATTTTCTCTGTGCCAAAAAGCAGAGCTCTCTAGCATGCTTCCCGAGTTAACATCAGGTGTTAAACAGACGCACGCAATGTTTTAGCAGGAGCCCACGTTCTATAATAGCTTTCTCTCTAACAGCTTGATATAGCCTCCTCCATTAAGCATTTATTGCTAATGCTTTGTAAAGTGTAACGTGCTATATATGCTATCAAAGAATGGATCTGCCACGCACTCACCCCCGAGTAATGAAACACTTATGAACGGAACCGTAGGTTAGAGAGTTGTGAATTAAGTTTCATCCCAGGGAGATCATCCAGAGCTCTGCCAGCACATCCCGGTGTGCTGGCAGCAGGAGGGCTGGGATCTCAGCCCCTGGGGAGCTCTCCTTGCCTTTGCTTTGGAGAAGTCCTTGGTGAAAGTGCTCCCCAAGCAAGAGTTTGCCTAAATACCACCGGGCTGATGGAGAGCTTGAGCTCTTCCTCAGAGGGACTCCCAGAGAGCCACATACCCTGATTATTGACTCTCTAATAATTCAATACAAACCCCAGTAGTTAGGAACACTTTGAGGTGACATACACCTCCAACTGAGCACTACCATATTTTTTCTTATTATTCAATAAAAAGAAAATTAACCCTAAAAAAACCAAAATGGAGCAAACTGCCTTCCCCTGGCAAGTAGCTGGGGTTTGTGCACAATCCTTGCCTAGATAAGGGCACAGGGAGCAATCACTTGATACTATGCGGTGGAGCCATAAAAGAAAGTGGTGTCAAGACTGTTTCTTCGGAAAGAGAAATCATCTCAATCTCTCCCCTCCCGCTGGTCTCACCCTCCCAGGGATCTATTTATACTCACACTGCTGCACACAGCATGTCCTGCCTTTGTTCCTTTTCCCTGCAAAAGCAAGCCCCAGAGCTCCAAAGCCATTGCCCTGCAAACCCTGCAGCAGGATCTTGGCAGAGGGCAGGAGTGGGACTTCTGGCTGCTGCAAGGGATTCACCTTTGTCACACCCATCTGTCCCGTGGCACTCAGTGACATTGGGATGGCCAACTTGTGTGCATGTCCTGGAGGATTTAATTTATACTTTTTGGGGTGGGGCTGACCTTAGGCTGGGTTGGGACAGGGTGTTTTCAGTTAGGGAGAACTCAGTTTTCATGGGGCAAGGATGAAGAACATCCTGTCTTCAGCAGCACTTGCCAAGCTCACGACTGCTGGGCTTTTGCTCCACATCATGAAATTCAAAACCACTGGCTTTTCCAGTGTGAGAGCTAAGTGACAAACCCAAAACCTCAGCACTGTCTCTGGGGTGAGCCATATGGCAAGGCATTTTGGATGGTCTGGGCTTTGGTACATGATTCAACATGCTTCTGAACAAAACCCTCTGAGTACCTGGATCTCCCATACAAAAAATCCCCTCAGGTTCTTCAAGAGGCTCCTGTGTGGTGAAGAAGCCAAGTCCTGTGCCTGTTTGGTCTTCCTCCACATTACTGAAATAAAACCACCCACTGTGGGTTGTGTCAGGCTCTCCCCAGCGCAGCCAGCCCTTGTGCACCCGAGATGTGCCACCTTGGGACACTCTGCATCTTGGCAGGGAACAGCAATGAGGGGCAGCCCTGTGGCTTTCACAGAGCCCAAGAGCAGCACAGGCCTCAGGGATAAAGCACCTCAAAGGGCTCCTGAAGTTTCTGGCTGTGTCCCCTGACACAGGGGGGACACAGGGATGGCCACCATTCATGAGTCACAGCCCAAATGGGGTCACACACCCCAAGACTCTCCTGGGTCCAGCAGCATTGGGATACTCCAGTTACTCACATGTGCTCAGCTGCTGAGGTGAAACAGGGCAGCTGAGGTGAAACAGGGCAGCTGAGTTAATGCACAGACAGAGCACACTTGAAAGAGATGGAGAGGTTGAACCCTCTTGCCACATGCAAAGTCCCTTCACAGTTGGAAAATGTTTAAAAGAGGAGGCGGCTCCTCCACAGATGACTGCTCCTTGTCCTGGAAGCCAGATCAAAAACGAATACAGTTGTGTGTGCTCCCCCTCTTCAGATGATGCATTTTCCAAACTTCTCCCAAGTGTTTTCGAACGAACAGAGGGAAAAGTTCATCCCAGGCTGACATATCAGTGTTGTTAACACTCATGGCAGGCCCTTGGAGAGCCTCTTGGCCCACTGGGCCCTGCACGGGTACAGAGGGCCCCACAAAATCTCCCTGGCTGTTGCTCCCTGAGCCCAGCAAGGGTCTTGGTGAGGGATCCATGGAGTTTTCCCCACGACAGGCTCCTTTCTTCCCAGTGCCCGTGGTTCCCTTTGTGTTTACGATAACACAGGGATGCTTTATTGCATTTCGCCCGCCCGCTGCCATGGCAACCGGCGGTTGCTGCGTGCTGTAAAAATAACCCTCCTTCTTTGATAGATTTCACTTGAGTGAAAATAACCCTTAAAAATAGGTTGAAATTTCCATACTAACTCTTCCAGGAGGTTCCAGGGAGGCGAGAATGAATTCCTCCAGCCTTGGCATCGAGCTCTCAGAGAGGAGCTGGCTTTTTGGGAGCCCTCACTGGCCAGGTCCCCCAGGGTTATGATAGTGCTGATGACAGAGAATCATGGAATGGTTTGGATTGGAAGGGACCTTAAAAATCATCTCCTTCCAACCCCTTTGCCATGGGCAGGGACACATTTTGCAAGAGTCAGGGCTCCATCCAACCTGGCCTTGAACACTCTGAGGGATGGGGCATCCACAGCTTCTCTGGGCACCCTGTGCCAGGGCCTCACTACCCTCACTGGGAAGCATTTTTTCCTGAACCTATTCTTGTTCAGTTTGAAATCAACCCCCCTTGTCCTTTCTCTAAAGACCCTTGTAAAAAGTCCCTCTCCACCTTTTTTGTAGGCTTCCTTCAGGTACCGGGAGGCCAAAATTAAGTCACCCAAATCCTTCTGTTTTCTGGGCTGAACGATCCAAATTGTCTCAACCTTTCCTCGTAGGAACGGTGCTCCATCCCTTTAATCACTTCAGTGGCCTTCCCTGGGGCCACCCCAACAGGCGCAATGTCCTTCCTGTGCTGGGGACCAGAGCTGGATGCAGCAATGCAGGTGGAAACACATACATGGGAAAAGGGCCGTGCCCACTGTCATTACACGGCCCACGGTGTCACTTCTGCACAGCCATGGATGGGCCAGTGGATGTGGTGGATCTTCTGGGCTTCTTGGTATTTACTGCAAAAGGAGAGGTGGTGTTCCCTCAGTGGCTGTTTGGGGTCTAGCTGGGGTAAACTCAGCTTCATCTTCTCAGCTCCTGTGCACCACAGCCTCAAAAAAAAGGCTCTTCCCTTCTCCAAGACACAGGGACCGTGGAAGCTGGTGCTGTCCATCAGCATGTTTTGCAGCTGGCCATCAGGAAATCTGCATGGGTTTCGATAGATAGATCAGAGTGCATGGACAGCCAGCACTGGATCTCTCCCCCCAAAAAAACTCTGCTCACACCTGGGAGAGCTGTCACGGCCATCTCTCCACAGGCCCCATGCCCAGACTCCTGGGGCAGCAATGCTGTGAGATTCATGGCTGATGCTGATGCTGGGAGAGGTTCAAGTCTCCTTCCTTTTCTCCAGAGCACCTGTACTGTTTCAGTTAGGGAGAACTCAGTTTTCATGGGGCAAGGATGAAGAACATCCTGTCTTCAGCAGCACTTGCCAAGCTCACGACTGCTGGGCTTTTGCTCCACATCATGAAATTCAAAACCACTGGCTTTTCCAGTGTGAGAGCTAAGTGACAAACCCAAAACCTCAGTACCTCAGCAGAAAGGTACCCAGAGCCCTGCTCTGGATCAGTGAGGGTGTTGCTCTCACACACACTCTTGACTCATCCTTGGCCCAGAAGGCCTTTTTTTCTCTTCTGGCCCATTTCTTTCCTTTTTGTTCTCCCAACCACTCAACTCCTCTACCTCCAAATAAAAGCCGATTCACATTTTAGAGGTGGCCCCTGATTCCTCCCATGAGTTTAGGTGAGTCGAACCATAAGAAGTGGAGTAATGAGATTATGATTAAAAGCACACCTTGATAGTGGAGCATCCATCAAGCTGTCATAGAAATCGTATCTTGGAGGCTGCTCTCATCAATCTGACCTTTCAATTATTACCCAGAGTTCATGACTCTAAGTGTATATAATTCCTACCTCAAATCTGGGAATACACGCCTTTGTTTTTTTGGCTTGCCTTCTGAGTGGCTGTGCGAGCTCCCCTTCCCTGGCACATCAGGGATGCATCGTGATGCAAATTAACTTAAACTAGCTCTTCCCTCACCCCAAAGTTTGGGAACAAGATCAAAACGCTACCAGGGCACCTGAAAGCAGCTGTTTGAATTTTTTATCAGTATATTTTGGCTTTTTCTCAGCTATTTTAAAGCCAGTGGCCACTAAGGCCAACTCCAGGAGTGCTCCCAGCCCACACCCTGCTTTGGCTCATGTCCCTGTGGAGAGAGGAGGCTGCTCCAGCCGTGCCACAGCACTTCTCCAACAACACGGAAGGCCCCTCCAATCCAACCAAGCTCACCCAGGAATCAGCACAGATGACGTTTTCTGCCCAAACACCACTGGAAAAGCTTGGTTCTGTGAGCTGCACCTCAGGTAACACAGTATTTCAGGAGCACGATGGAGTCTAATTCAGCTTCCCATTGGCATCATTTGAGGATTCTTCAGCATATCCCTAGGACCTGAGCACAGCTCACCTCCAACCAGCTCCATGCATCCCACCCCACCATCTGTCCACTCTGGGGGCTCTCAGGCTGAGATAAGGCAACTTGCTTGGCACCAGCCTGGCACCTCGTTGGGTCCAAGTGAGTTTCCATAGGCCACAGAGTTACCAAGCAATGAAATCCTGCCCGAGCCTTTTGTACAGGGAATACCCAGCACCTGGGAGTGGTGCATCCTCCTGCTCCATGCCAGCTCTGCTAACAGAAGGACAAGAAAGAACTGGCTTTTCCTACACAGCAAGTTAGGAAGTTATTCCTAGACTGAATAAAACAAATTAAGCCATTCACTTTATGGTTTTCCTCCAAAGGAACTCTGTGTTTTTTCTAAAAGTAAACTTCCCTGCTTTCCCTGTCTGTGACTTTTCACTAACAAGAAATCATAACACACACATTACAGAAGAAAAGAAATCCCTGGTTGGTAGAGAAAAGGTAGAGGAAATAGATATGCCTTGGTTTGGGATGTTTGACAAATCAGGCCCTGAGGGTGTTTTCTGGTGTTTGTATTACTGTAGGGTTTGTGCAGCTTTCTTGTATGAATGACTACTGAATGGAAGACCTTTTGCAAAAATCTCTGCACTGTTCAGGTGCCTAAACTGTGGGAATTTCCACAACTGCCTCAAAACCAACACCAGGCTTCCAGTGTGACCCTTGATTCTGCAGCACAGGTGTTCAGGTGAGGTCAGGTGATGCCAGAAGAGAGTGAGTCCAAGACACCCTAAAAGAGGGAGCAGCTTTCAGCAGTGACGCTGAGGCCAACACAGCATTAGGGCGCTTCTCTGCTAACACCTGCTAATCCACACAGCCCTTCCTGAAGCTGAGGGTGGATCCCACACCTCCCTCCATCGCAGCCTGCCCCAGCTGGCATCTCTGCAGACTCATTGCTAAGCCACTCCCATTATTGGCAAACCAGACACCTCTTCCAGGGAGAAAACACTTAGCAATATTTCAGGCACAACTCTGTTTTAAAAGCCTTACAAAAGCCTGACTTAGAGAAAGATTAAAGACAAACAGCAATGCATCCCCAGCACCCAGCTCAGCGGTGAGGACAGTTGTCCTTCAAGATGAGCACAGAACCAGAACTCATCAGCCACGCAGCCATTGTGGTCTCTTTTTTGATATCACCCTTGTGACCAGTCCCAAATACTGCAGAGCTCTGGGAACTATCCCAGCAATTCCAGTTTAAATGTCTCCATGGAACAGGTTTCCCAAAAGCCACTGAAGAGATCCCATCTAGCTGAGGGATCAAATGCCTCTCCCTCATGGGGCTCAAAATGAACCTCAAGAAGCTGAGCCCAGCACTCACAGCCCAGATCCTCATGCCTTAAAAACTTTTCAGGATCAGTTCAGTCTTGCTCCTGAAAGCCCAATCCAGGTTCTTCTCTGTCTGAGGAAGAGGCCAGAGAGCCACACACCACCACTGTCCTCTCTCTCCTCTCTGGCAGCCACATAAACAAACAGTCTGGAGGCCACTACATCTGCAGTGCAGCCACAGGTTGCTGCCTCCCAGCCTGGCCTCCACACATCTCATGCCAGCAGAATCTGATGACAGCACCAGCTGGAGCCTCTCTGTCACAAAAAGGAGATGAAAGCTGCAAAAGCCCCACTCCCATTTTCCCATTCTCCCTCCAAGACCAACCCTTCACTCCCAGGAGTCAAGTTTCTGCTGTTTTAGGGAATATTTCATGTACATCTCCATAATATCCCAAAAGGAAGAGGGCGGTTACAACTACCAGCCATGGCTGCTGTATGAAATGAGCTGATGGGCACACGTGTGTGTCTGACCAAGCAGCGTCCACCTCACCCAACCCAAAACCTGTCACTGGAGAAAGGTGGCCCCTTTGGCTGTGTCTGGGAGGGGAGGAGAGGCCACCAGTTGTGTTCCTAGAGAGAGGAAAGTTCCCTCTCTCTGAGGAACTTCACTCCCACTTCACCCCCTCGCTTAAAAGATCCTTAATGCCTCCCTTAAGGTGGTAACTGCAGTCGAGCTGTGCTGTCATGAAGGCTCTAATCCTGTGCTAATTTATTTTATCAAATTAAAAAACGAGCATCCATGGAACACCAGAGACCTCCTGTTCTCAGGGTCCCAGCAGAAAGCTGCATGATCCCTTTGTAGAGTGGTTGGGGGGGGTTGTTGTTTTGCTTCTTTTTTTTGCCAAGAATATAAAATTAATAAAACAGGATTAAGGGAGATACGGTTTTAACCAACTCCTTAATCCCAGAGAATAATTAATGAGAGCAATGCACCACTTGGCTTGACTCTCCCCACATTTGAATAATAAATAGCATCCCAAAAAAAAAAAAAAAAAAAAAAAAAAAAAAAAAAAAAAAAAAAAAAAAAAAAAAAAAAAAAAAAAAAAAAAAGAAAGAAAAAAAGGAGGAGAAAAAGGGAACAAGAAGGTTGAGCTGTAAATTCCTAATACAAAGAACTTTTGCCATATGTATGTGTGTATCGCCTTCTGGTCTTGGATCCAGAAAATACAGATTATAAGGAAAGCAGAGACCAGTTTTGGCCACACACAGATGTGTTTAAGCCAAGATTTATGGGAATCTCCACACTTTAAAGAAATAAAATACCACTAAAAGTCTGCATAAATTGCCCACGCTAAGCTCTGCATGCAAACATCAGCCAAGACTGACTTGGGTGCTGTGAACCCAGTGCAGGGTACCAGCCACAGTCAGAGACACTCACTCTTAATATTTTATTATTCCTCTTACTTCCAGTATTCGCTCCTAATTCCAACCTGCATAAATTACAGGGCCTGATCTCCTGTGCCACTCATCTTTGTGTTCCCAACAGCACCACGTGCCAAGGGCAGGGCTGGCCTGCTACAGGAGCAGCTCTAAAGATGTGATTGAGGCCTCTGGACTTGCACCACTGAATAGCTGTTTAAGTGTAAGGTTACCTGGAGGGTCTTCTGGTCAACAGAGCAAGGGGTGTGGGGTCCTCCAGCTTAGGCACCTATTTTGTGGTTCTCTCAGTTCCTGAGGAGTCGTTCTTCTGAGGAGCCCCAGCATGCAGAAGGAAGTTTACCACCAGGCAGCTTCTCAAAGGATGGCCTCACCACTCTCTATTAATCTTCTCTCTCAAAGGGGAAACAAGGAGTGCTTGAGGAGTCATTTTTCAGCTGATAAGCAGATACCCATAGTGGACCTATGTCAGACTTCCATGTGACATCACCTTGACCTTTACAAGACCGGGCCAGCCCCGTTTGGGGGTAGGATGGCCTGGATCCTAGAAGGGCACCTCAGCTCTGGAGGCCCACACCAGCTGACCAGGCAGGAGGTCAGGGACATAAGGTGGAATATCTGAGTAAACACGGCCCCATCCCTGCCTGCAGCCCTTGTTAAGGCTGGCCTCTGCTTTGAACTCCTTCCTGATGAAATGATTAATGAATGCCGTGCAGACCTCTTCCCTTCCTTCCTCTGCTCTCACCTGCCACACAGAGCAATACCAAACGAGGTGATCATGACAAACACAGCTCTAATTCTTTATTAATATTAATCAGAGGCAACCTTTCCATTGACACCAGAACCCGTGCGTGTGTTGGCAGGGAGGGGATAACACCGCGGCAGTGACATTTCTTGGGTAGGCAATTTTATTTTATTTCTCTTATTTTTTTCATCTCACACCTTCCCTTCCCCCCCTTTAATATGGGCGAGCGATACCTTGTACAAACAGAGGAAGGAAGAAGCTGATTAAATAGCAGAGTTGGAGCATAATGAAAGAAAAAGCCCACTGCAAACATCTGCTGATTGTTTTAAACGGGAGGCACCGGGAGGTGGATTTCAGGTGATACCATGGTGGCTTCTCTCATAATCCCAGCTAAGGCAGCATTAGGGCTTTGGAGCTCAGGGTGAATTTCATCCAGTCCCTGCTGGCAGGGAAAGAGGCTTAGGCAGGATAGCAAACTTCAGTCCCATCTTGGGTTGGGAGAACCACAAAGACACACCACAAAGCTGCCCTGAGCCAAAAGGGGCTCTTTCCTCGTGCCACCAAGCCAAAGGGGAAATGTTATGGGTAGCAGTGTGGACACAGCCATCTACCCTCCAGGTACTCACCGACACACATTCTTGCTGTTTGTGTGTGGCTTGAGGCAGGAAGCAGAAGGTGAAGGTCTCCAGGTCGCCTGCAAGATGTGCACCTTTCCAGCTGCAGGTGGGTTCTCATGAGCAGCCACTCCCTGGGATCCTCACTGGTGAATTGTAGATCCCTTTGGGTTGGAAAGGACCTTTAGAAGTCACCTAAATGTCAGATTTGCAGGGTGAGGAGAGCTGTTTGTGGAATAAGCCATCCAAGCCATAAGGAATGGAGACAACCACCTCCCACTCCTTACCCTAGGGGAGCTGGGGCACTTTTCTTCAGCTGGGAGGATGGTCATTGAGCACAGGCAACACCTACAGGTTTCCTTTGCTGCCCAGTTGTTGATTTTCCAGCTTTCCCCATCCTAATGGCCAAGGGACTACAGGGAGATCTGTACCGAGAGAAGCCCCTGGTTCTCAGCTGAGTGCAACTTCCCTCTCTCTGTCTCTTAAAACAAATAGATTTTCATTGAAATCAACATATCTTTCTGAATTGAATAGGTTTTCATGGGGACAATAAATTTCTTCAAAACAATGCATTTTTATTACAACATATTTTTGTTCAAACCAATACTTTTTGACAACCAGATATTAATGACCAGGCCAAAGCCATAAATTTGCCTCAAACTATGTGTTTACTCATGGAAGGAAATAATTTTTCTCATACAAATACATTTTTATTTGAATCAATCCTCTTTTTTTCCACCCCCAAAAATCAGATACACTTCTGGGAGGGAAGGGGGAAAGCTGTGTACCCAGGAAAGCCTCTTCACTTCGAGAGGGATCAAGTGCTTGTGAGGATTGTCTCACTCTCACCTTCCAAAGCCCAGAAGCTCCAGAGGTCACGTGAAGCTTAACACATAAACCGTTTTTCCCCTTGCCCATGTACTCATGTTGTCAGCTTCTGGTAGGTCCTGCAGAAACAAAGGTTATGTCTTGCTCCCCTTGCCTTAGCGGTTTGAAATTGTGTTTGCAGAACACAATTATAACCCAGAGCAGGGCAGAGATGCTCAGGCAGGGCAGTCTGTGCAGCATCTCCGTCCACTTTGAGGAAGCTTTTTGTTTCTCCTGGTTTTGGGAAACATTTTCATCTGAGGTGGCTGCTGCAAGGCCCTGGGGACACACACACAAGGGACAGATATGTCTGGTTAGTCCTGCATCCTTCCTTGCAGCCCACCTCTCAAACCTCCTGGAGAGACCTGAGCCCCCCAGCGACAGGGCCAGCACACCAGGTATGTGGGTCCTGCACATCCCTAGCCCTGCAGAGCCCAATCCTGACCCAGAGCACCCAAAGACATAAAAATAATTCCAGAGAGAGATGCAGCTCCAGCAGCAGGGAGGCCTGAGAGGCGCAGGAGGAATGGGGACAAGGGATTGGCATCAGGGCTGAGTTTGCTGGAATTGCAAAGGCTTTGGCTGCTATTTTTGCCTCTGATTCAAAGCCTAAGCAGGAGCAAACCCCTTATCTCCTCCAGATCCCCATTTCCCCAGCTGCCCATCCATACCAGACACATCCCCCCACCTCAGCAGCTGCCCACACTCACAGACACCTGAGCCCTAATCGAGAAAAATCATTTTTTGGTGGCAAGTAGCTGCATCCAACTGCTTCGAGCCACGTTTCCAAGCCTGGGCCTGAGTCAGAGCCTGGGGATCCCGGGCGCTCAGAACATCAGGGGCTGACAAGGGTTCATTTCCCGTGGCCCCCGTTGGCCACTCTTTGTTGAGCTTCCCCAGCCCATGTAAACATGCTAATTGCTTGGGCTCAGCGCAGGGCTGGATGCCGCGCTGTTTGTTTTCCATTGAATAGGATTAGGGATTCTGACACCAATGATTAATCGCCGTGCTGCAGACGGCTGACGAGCCCGGGGAAGGCGTCCTCTCCGAGCCGAGAGCGCGCACAATCTCTGCCAAGCAGCTGCCACTGACTTCTATCTAACCCTCTGCATCTTGCCCTTTATCCTCCCTCTTCTCCCAAAATGTCTCACATTCGCCAAAGCCAACCCCAAGCTCCCAGGGAACGGTGGGAGAGTGGCCCTGGGCATCCCCTGCCCCGCTCTTGGCCACCAAGATGCCCTATTCTCTGTGCCATTTCCTACATCAGCTTATCCCTGTATCCCGTGTTGCCAAAACCCTCCCAACACGCTGCAATGCTTCAGCCAGCCCTTCTCAGACTTCCTATTAACGGCCAGGGAGATTCACAACATTTTTCCAGCTGCCATTGCCAGGGCACGGAAATGTCACGCAACAGACACGTCCCTCCACCAAGCCCTGCAAAGCCACCAAATGCCCCACCAGTGCCCCTTAATGGGCACAGGGTACCCAGCACTAGCCCCCAGGCCCCTTCCAAGACCAAAGGATGTCCAGGGACCTGAGCAAGGCAGAGAAGAGCAAGGGGAGCACTGACTCCCTTTGCCACATCTACCCTGTGCATGTGGCCACAGAAACATTTCTGTGCTCCCATTTTGCCCAGCAGCAGGTGAAGAAGGGACAAAGCAGAAGAGGTGGGAGAGGAGGAAGGCTGGAGAAAGCGGCCTTGCAGGAAGCAAACCTCAAATAGATGCAACCTTTGAGATTACCTCTTCTCCTGACCTTGCAGAAGGAGTGCTGGAGGCAAATCCACCCATCTCTGCTGGTGCCTTGTGCGACATACTGTCACTCAGACAAGCGACGTTCTTAATGGGTTTGTGGGAAAGGCCTGGCCTGCCTTTCCATCTGTACCTTCTGCCGGCTCCCCTCTCCAGCACTGCCTCCCCATACGACATTCCCTTGAATTATTTAGACTGGTAAATCTTCCTGCATCTCACATCTTTAGTCCATCTGTTAGCCGGGGCTTTGCCTTTATAGGAACTGTCCTTTATGCATGCCGGCATCTGTCAACAGTACACTTGCCTCTTTTATTCATGATCTTCCGTGGGAGATGGTACAAGCTGCAGAAATGCCTCATTTCTGGTATGCATTTCATTTTAATGGAAGATTACATGACTGGGGCCCATTTTATTACTTCTTGCCCTGCACATTCATCCATCACAAGCCCCATTTGCTGAGCCTGCACTGGGACGGCAGCCATCAGCCTGCTCGTGTCGGATTCCTCCCGTGCCGCTCTCTCCCCCGCTTTGGGATGGGGAGGAAGTGCATTGCGTTCGAGGAGGGGAAGGATAGCCAGGGGAGCTGATCCACCACGGGGCTCAGAGTTGAGTCAGGGTGGTGGCTAAGCCAAGCAGTTCTGGGAAACAGGCCTGGAAGTCCAGGGGTCTCACCCCTACACCCGTGTTCAGCTTCGCACAATCCCTTCGCAACCCACACCAGCGATGGGTGTTGGGGTGCGGCTGCCTGGTACCTCAGGGCTCTTTGGAAAAGCTCCCCACTCCCAAATAAACACACACACGCTCCTTAGCTCCCTCTCTCAAGCCTCAAGCCATCCATGATTCCCTGTGCATCCCACCTTGTGCTCACATGCAGCACTGGGAGCAGCATAAATAAAATCAACATGAACCAGCAGTGGTAATTAAACTGCCGGTGGTATTTGCAGCCTCTCTCTCCTGTAAGGAAGGTTGCACGCAATTAGTGAAAACATTTTGGACTGGGAACAGTGCCAGTTTGCTCTGTCCTTTCTTTCAACTCCCACAGAAACCCGAGGACCCCTGATTATCCTCCAGACTGCAAAAATAAAACCCCAGTAAAAGCATTCCACTTCTACATTGTGGCTCCCTGAATTAAGCGTTTACTGTGACCTGAGGCAGCAAACGGGGTCAGAGGGGCCAGAGGTGGAGGTGACCTCTTCAGAGATGTGGGGACTTCCCCAGCCCACAGTCCTCAGGCAGCATGAGACTCAGGTGGCCATTTTAAGCCAGCAAACAGTATCTGTCCTCAAAAATCCCAGCCAGGAGACTTTTCACCAAGAAGAATTTCTTCTCCATCTTGTTTAGATGAGATTTCAACATTTTCACTAAAGACTTCCTCCAAAAGTTAGGGCAACCCCGGTGTCTTGATGAGGTTCAGACAGCACTTTTAGTTTAACTTGGTTAGAAAATGGGACTTAGATGAAGTAATGTGAGCCAGTCCTCAGCTGAGACTCCAACCAAGGGCTTCAAAGCACGGAAAACGTGAACGATAATCATTTGAAGCATGGAAAACCTGAACCACAGTCATCACTGTTGGCTGGCATGCCAGTTCTGGCTGGGAAAGAAAAAATGAGCAGCTTTTGGATGACAAGGAGCCCTATGGAAAAGCCAGTATTCTTGTGCAACCTACAATATTAGTACATGCTAAAAAAATAGGAAAAAAATTCCATAAATAACGTGCTAACCACCACAGCGGAAATTCAGGGGGAGAGAGCCCAGACATGCCTGAAGAAGAAATATGTGAGGCAACTGTCTCCAAACTGACTGGGATGAGCTGGAAGAGGCCGAGCAGCTCCTGCAGACGGGGAAGGAGCCCTCGCCAGAAGCCGCTCCCACGCACACGCACGGTGCTTCGGAGTCGGTGGGGAAACCTGCGAGCGAGAGCTCCTCACCCAGCAGCCAGGAGGAAACAGCACCACGTGTGTCCCATATGGCAGGAGAAACCGGGAAGAGTCTGGGCAAGCAGCTACAGCAGAGACTGAGGGAAGCAGACGATACATTTCATCGGGTTGCTCAGCTAAATGGTCACCGTAACTTCCATCTAGTATTCAAAACAACCTCAGCTCTGCCCCCATTTCACACCCAGTACCCCCCTCTAGTAGATGCTCTCCATATCGTCCAACCTGATGGCATAACTCAGCAATTTCCTTTCAGGAATCAATGAGAACAAATGAAAATTTAATACGTTCTCCAGACAACCCAAGTCCTTTCTCTCCCCCATGGTAAATAAATAATGTGCTAGTCAAATGATGGATGGAGTGCTCGGAGATCGGTGGCCAAGTGCTATTAGGGGCCAGGGAGGACGGTGGAGATGTAGTCTAGCACAGGATGACATGGTGGCCATGGGTGATTTGAGCACATAAAGAAACCAGGAGTGAGAGGGGAGGTGTCTGGTTGATGCAGGAAGGGGGCACAGAGCAGGCTGGGTCCTCTTGTTAGGGCTTATGCACAGGGCTTATTTGGTTTCTCCACATGACTAGATCCAAAGTCTGGTGCTGTTAATGAGAAAAAAAATGCAAGTGAAACTCCTTTTGTCTTCAGTGGGGTTTGAGTCAGGAGATTTTTCTGGATGAGGATATGAGATTCTGGCTGGTCTGGCAGCAAGTGGCTGGAGAAGGCCAAGAATGGTCTGAGGGATCTTCAGCCAGCACAGCAGAAGGACAACTGAACGCAGATGGACTGCACGTCTCTCAGAGCCAACAGGAAAGCTGGAAAAGTGGAGCTAAAGAACTAAGCGGGGGGAGACCTGACTGCAACATCACCTGGACAGGAAAGACACGAAGTTTCTCTGTTGCTCCCCAGGTTGCGTGCCCTTGTACAACCTGTGTCCTGGGACACAGGCTTGTCTAGGAATTCTATCTCACCTTGAATTAAATGTAGAGGTTTGCCTTTTCCCTTTGGGCTGTGAAAAGTGTCCCTAGGGCTCCCCAGGTGGAATCAAGGTGGGCTCTTAGAGACAGAGCTGGGACACACTAGCAGGACCTGCTGGAGAAAGAGCTGTCAACCTGCAGCTCCCAGAGCATGTGGTGGACAGGACAGATGATGGCTGCCAGGGACATTAACCTGGGCCAGATCTCCACATCTTCACCAGGACAGGACACTGCACTCATTAACTTGTATTAATCCATACCTTCAAGCCCAGGTTTGGGGCAGGGGTCTAGGAGCCTGAGGGAGCAATGCTGGCCCCATTTCTCACTGTGAGCCACTGAGCAAACACAACTTCTGTGCCTCCAGAGGCCAGGTCCCAGCCAGTGTGTGTGGTCCTGCTCGCATCCCCCTCTCCTGCACCACACAGCTCTGGCTTCTGATCCCGTTGAACTTCAGGATGCACAAACAACAGTGCCTGCTCTGCCTGGTCCCACAGCTGTGCTTATCTCCTGAGCTGACTGTGTACCTCCTTATCTCTGGGGAGAGCCTCTGTGTAAATATTGCTGTAAATTCTTTGGCTTCCCTTCCAAGTCGCGCTGTTCTTTAATGCCTTCCTTGTAAGACCTGCTTGCCCTACCCCAAGCCATTAGCTGTAACAGGACGTTAATAAGGAGGGGGTTTGGTATCTCTCAGGGATGTTGACCTCTTTCACTAGAAGCAAGGCACCCATTACAGAGCAATGATAAATCACAAGCCTTCCACTCCTTCCCCAGCAGGCACTTCTTTGCATGCATAAACACACACAAGAGGCGCACGCGCTCCCTGCATTAACTCTGGCAACACCCAAAAGCTTTGGCAAGCCTGGGGCCAGCTCATCCCCTCAGGTCCCCCTCACAGAGCAAGGCACCCTCCGGCCCCTGGGTCCTTTGTGCAAGTCAGAGCTACATCCACATGTAGCTCCAAGATCAGTGAGCCAGAGCATCAACCCTTGAAACCATGGTGCTGCCAGAGACACCACAGGTGTTCACACAGCACCAGGTGGACTCCCAGTGGGCCAGGGAAGGACAAAAGTCATCGCCGTGCTCCCTCAGGGTGGGACAGCACCTGCCCATCACCTCTGCCAGCCAGGCTGTCTGCTCCAAATCCCGTGGGACAGAGCACAGGCTCTACCCAAAGCTTCTCAAAGAAAGCAGCATTTCTCCAGCCAGACCATTTTTTGTTATATTGAGGAGCTGTTGTGTTTAATGTTGAGTGCAAACTTTGCCCATTGAGCTGAACCAGTAGAGAACACTCAGCAGGCCTCCTAACCTGCACAGGGTGTGGGACACACTAACAGGGACCTTCAGATGTCACCAGAGCTGGGCTGCCACCATCCCTGTCCCGAAGCTTGCAGAATCATAGAAAATTCTGAGTTGGAAGGGACCCCCAAGGATCATCAAAGTGCAACTCCTCCACAGGACCACCTCAAGAATCACAGGCTCTGCTCCATCTGAACCACCCTCAGACTCACAACTACAAGCTATCTAAGAGCCTTACAGAAACAAGGCCCCCAGAAATTTTCCTGACATTCTTTAACATGTGTTTTTCCACCGTGACAATCAGTTCCTAAAAACCTTCTTCCATTCGTCTCTTTATTTTTTTTATTTTGACATAAAATCAAAAATACACTTGGAGACCTTGCTGGCTTGAGCCTTCAGATTCAGGCTCCAAGAGATGACAACCCTGTTTTCACCGTTGTTTTTTTAGCAAGGAGAAAAAAAAAAAGCCCCAAGCACCAAAAGCAAGAAATTTGGCTGAAAAAAAGAAAGTCTGCTTGACAGACAATTGCTTTTGACAGGAAACTATTGACCAGGTCTAACAAGCAGGGCTGGACCTGTTGGAGCAGGAGCATGGGCTTCCTCATCCACGCTGCAGTTTATAGTGCTGAGTCCAGCCAGCCCCTGGCTGCATTAGCAGCCAATTTGCTCTCAGCCCTTCATGGAAGAGCTGGAAAGCTGGAGAGCATCCGAGCCATGCACATCCTCATCCAGGGTGATGCTCCCGTGCAGCAGTTGGAGCTGGGAATGGAGCAGCTTCCCAGCATGCCCTCCTCTGCACTCATAAACAGCCTCTTGCAGCCGCCTCTGCTCATCCTTTAATTACATTAAGGCAAGATTTCTGCTGAGCCCAGCACAACACTGGATGCCTGATGGTGCGGGAAGAAGAGGGTGTTCCTCCTGGTCCTGGCTCTGCCCGCCCCATCCTGGTGTGCTGCCTCAGTTTCCCTGGTTTGACAAGTGTTCCTCACCCTCACACAATTTTGCTGTCGTCTGCTTGCAGCTAAATACCAACCCCCGCTCACAGTAAATTATTTTTTTGCTTCGTTTGAACAAACAAATTAAAAAGCCCCAAATTACCAGCAGCAAATTCAGAGCAACAAGTTCAGAGCGGATTGAAGGGTTGCATCCAACTTGCTGGGGATGGATGAGTCCCCTCCATTCCTGCACAGTGTCCAGGCACAGCTGTTTCCTCGGCTGTTGTTCTACTTTGGACTCCTGCATTTAAAACTTCCCCGCTTTTCCATGCTCACCTCCTTCCTGGCAGCTCAAGGGCTTTTGCTCCCTGGGGCTGTCATTAATCGGTTGTGATCAGAGGTCGGCTATAACCCTTTCACAGCAGCCTCTTGACTTCACTCTCACCCTGGGGGATGCACTCAGGGACAGAGCAAGAAGCATGTTGAAATATGGCTTTTCTTTTTTTTTTTTTCCCCTTCCTTACAGTAAAGCCCTCGCTGTCATCAGAGTAAAGAGCTGTTCAGACTTGTGACACAAAACCAGGAAACCAGGGCGCTCTTACTCCAGACTCTGCAGCTGGTTAATGACCTTGGGCAAAGGGCTCCATTTCTCTGTGCCTTAGTTTTCAATGATACTTTAAAAAAAATATGGGGAAGAGAAGGGTTGAATTTCTAATAAGGGTGCTGGCTCCAAAGATGAGACCTAGAGGGCAAAGCCTGGCTGTGACACCATTAGCAAGCTCGTGGGAGCAGGGAGAGTTTCCAAGGAAGGTCCTTCCCAGCCTAAATGTGATGGGAAGGCACAGGCTGATGGTGAGAGCTGGGCTGGGCAAGGCTCATCAGCCCCGAACTGAACGTGGTGGTCACCAGCCACTCGGAAAATGGGGTGGGAACAACGGGAATTCACTGAGGGATTGAGCTCCATCTAAGCCACTTCCTACAGGAGCACACACATGCAACGTGGGCAGATCACAACAGCCTTGGTGCAGACCAAGCAGCCCTGTAGGGGCAAACATGACTTCAATTATTTGTCATACAGGCAGTCTGGTGTGGCAGGATCTGCTCTCAACCTGCAGCCACCTCACCATGAGACCTCTTTGCTCCCAGCACATTTCCATTCCCTGTGCCACCTGGAGCAGTTTAGCACAGGAAGATCTCTCTCCCAAGGAGCAATGTAACAAGACCCAGGCTTCAGCTAGGCATTAATGCCATATAAATTACCACGGAGCCATCAGAGGTGCAAATCCGCTTCGCTGTTCTACGTGATAACACCCTTATAAAGGCACAGCTCATTTGGCAGGTTATTCCCTGCCAGGATGAGGGGAATGATAAGGACATTGGCTCTTCTAACCTGTTGGTAAATTGATGGGAGGTGGATTCCACACAACCCCATAAAATTAATACCTACAGATCAATCTTTCCTCACCTATTTTCCTGCGATTGCGTGGCCGGCAAAAATATGCACAAGTGATGATGAGGTGTATCCAATCTTCTGCTAGTGGGAGATGGGTTTCCATTGAAGCCCAAGACTTCAGGATGCCCATAAAGGCAACTCTCCAGCCTAGTGTGAAAGAGAGCCTTCAACATCTCATTATGCAGAGGGGTAGATTATGCCATGGTCAGTCATCAATTCTTCTCATCTCTACTGGATAAGGATGGCTGAGAGGACCTGGCAGTGAGGATCATGTTGGGAAGGATGGGAAAAAGAAGCCAGTGAAGAGACATTGGTTAGGATGTGCTTCCTGCCTCTGTGGGTTTCTCAGTCATGGCCCCACAAATGCATCAAAGCACGCTGCTGCCACGTCACAGCGTGAGGATGCAGCAAGAGTGACATTGTCATACACATACGCGTGTGTTGTCACCTAGCTACAGGTTCAGCTGTCCAGTCAGATCTTTGTGGGTGAAAACTTGAAGATTTTAGACCAAACCCTTGGGAAAGTGGACTTTTACCAGGAGTTCCTGCTGGGTGTTTAAAATGGCACCACAGAGTGGGAGGCAGCACCACTGAGGGATGAGTGAAACAGCAGGTACAACTGGGGCTTGGTAACAGAGCTGGGAAATTATGTCCGGAGATACACAGAACATTCAAATCCCTTTTATCTGGACACCTTTGAGTGCTGCTGCAGGAAGCAGAGGAGCTCAGAAGCAGGGTTAGCAGTGGGTGGGAATGCCACTTGATCCAAGCACAACTGCAAGGGCTCTAAACACGAATTTGTACCTGGGATAAATTCACATTGGCTTCAGAAAAATATCAGGCACAGCACCTGCTGGAGCCAGGGATCCTCTCTGAGAGATGGGGAAACCCTCAGCATGCAGTCAAGCAGAAAACTCCTTCCAGAGGTATTAAAGCTGTAAATAAATTAATTCACATGTCACTCGTAGCTAAGAAGTTTGGGGAGAGAGTCAGGGATCACGTGGCACAGGCACGACATGGGGCAGAGCCAGGATGGCTCTGGATCCTGGAAGCCTCCCCTCCTCCTTCTCAAAAGGAGCAGAGAAAGGAAGGGACTGTGGCAGGCAGCACAGGGGCTGAGGACCAGGAAGAAGAGCTCTGTGAAAGGGATGGGGAAAAGGCCAGAGAGGGCAAAAGAGAACAAGGAGTGACCAAAAGGTGCTGGGACAGGCTGGGAAAGGGAGGCTGCTTGCAAACCACACCTGGAAAGCCAGATCAGCCCATGTTAACCCTTAAAACTCACAGTTTTCCCACGGAGATATATTCCCAGCTGCTGCAGTCAGAGGCTAAGGGTTGTGGGAAGCATCCCACAGATTTCAGAGGCTTCCTGGCTATAGCTCTGCTCAACAACACCTGCTTTGCTGGAAGAAAAAAGCACAAAAAAGCAAAGGCCTCTGCATGTTGTTTCCCAGTAGTGTGCAAGTATTCATCCATCTGTAAACATCTGGAAGCTGGTGGAGTTCAGCACTAGCTGTACTTCCCCAAAAGAAGAGGACAAAAGTGACATGGTTTTGTGAAAAACAAGGGCATTTATAATGAGATCTTTCTGGGAATTGTTGGAACTGGGATCCCTTGGAAGCTCTCGAGTGGGTTAACTCCTGTTGAAATGAGAACATCAGAGAGCAAGGGCCACAGGGACCCAAGCAAATAGAACTCCAAAACTCTCTGCCCACCAGCCAGAATTCGGACTTTTTAATAAAAAGTTGCTGTTCTGACCACATCAAGTCCACTTACCTTTCTGGCCTGGAGACATGATTTGAGCAGGGCCTCTCATAGAGGCCACACATGGACAAGTCCTGGAGGTTGACACAGCCCCTGGATCAATTTTGAACCTGGAGGGGGACTTCAACCTCAAAGCAGCACATTTGGGTCACCTCTCCCCCTTATACCGGTACCGGTTCCTTGGCCCTGGAAAGTTGGACCCACTCTGTGTCAGAGCTCAGCTTTCTGAGCCAGGTTGGAACACTTCGGTCCCTGGAGCTTCGCCTGAGCTGTCAACGGAGTGAGGGGGAAGGAGAAATGTACTGTCAGGAAATGTAATCTCTGAAAAGTGCAGAAATCCAACTGTGGGAGGATTTACAGGAGTTCAAAACTAAGGGACGCCAGGAAAGACAGCTAAATAAACACATAGATCATGCATCTTGAAAGCTGATGTCAAGATCGTAAAAAATCAACTCGATTATAGGAGCAGACAGGTGGCGATTGGTGCAACCCCTACGCGTCGTGTCCTGGAGCCTTTGGCTGGCCCTGTCCACTGGAAAGAGCACCCAGCAGATGTTTTCCTGATTATAAATGCTGTATAATTTATAATCCACAGCCTTGCACTTAAAACGATCCTGGAGCTGTGGGGAGGCCGAGGGGTAGAGAGGCCAAATCCCTCCCATCCATTAATGCAACCAGGCCCCATCACTTCCCAGTGACACAGAGAACAGGCTGTTCCTGTGATGTGTTAGGGACTGGGTGCTCTCAGCAACAAGTGTGGGGAACTTGGAACATCATTTTGATGTCATCGAGGAGTTACCTGCTTTTTCATCCTGCTCCGGAGCCATCGGGAACATCCACCATGTGAAAGCAGCAGAGGGGTGTTGCTCCCACGAAGAAAAGTCCCTCTCGATGCTGTGCCAGGCTCTGCAAAGGGCAACCAAGCTCTTTCCATCCTTTCCTCTCTCTTCAGAAGTTGGCTGAGTCTTGCCAAGGTGTCTGTGAGAAGTTTGCAAGTGTTATGGCTCATATCACTCAGAGTTTGGAGAGCAGCACCTTGAAATGGAAAACCCAGCACTTCCTCCTTCTTTAGAAAAATCACATTTAGGGGCCCACGAGGGAAAACAATGAGCTATAAAAGTGTTCTGAACATCTCTTCTCATCTTGGCACAAAACACTGCTTTGGGCTTTGCTAGCAAAGGAAATTGAGCACCTCGAATGCCTGGTTTCAGAGACAATAAACAGACTTGCTCCTGGCCAGCTGAAATTGCTCCAGCGATCCCAATGGCCTGACGTTCCCGGCCAAGTGTCAGTGCCTCCCCTTTAGCAATGGCTGAAACCACATGCCCTGGGCTGGGCACCCAGGGTGACACTGGGGTGTCACTTTGCAGAGCCACAGGAGGCGCTCCCTGCTGCGACATGGAGGAGCACAGCCTGATGGAGGGATGGACACCCAAGGGCCAGAAGAGCTGATGGGGTCTTACCCGGCGCTGCCTCAGGTGGTTTCAGGCTCCCGTGTGAGCAGGAGAAGACTTTGGGGGACAGCAGCTGGCTCACGGGTTACAAAGTGCTCCTGGAGCTGACAAACCCTCCGCGGGCTGCGGGCACTCCCAGCCTGGCTCCCCGCTAGCGCAGCGCTCCCTCCCCGCTCACACGGCCACAAGCCCACGGGGAGAAAGCGGGGAAGGTGCAGACAGCCCGTCCTGGCCGGCAGCACGGCTCTTCCCCAGGGAGTTCCAGCGGGGCTGGCAGAGGAACAGCGGAGGGCCGGGGCAGGGCTGCGTGCCCAGCCCGAGCCCCCCAGCCGCGCTTCCCCGCAGCCCGCAGCCCAAGCCAGCAGTCTCTGACCCCCCTCTAGTGGCTATAAAACATAGCCAAGTTCACGAACCCGAGCGCCGGGCAGGCTCCGAGTGCTGGCACCCCGGGCTGGGGGCAGCTGGCCCCGGCAGGGCCAGGGCAGGGCTCCGGACCAGCAAGAGCAGGGGATGCCCAGCCCAGTTCCATCTCCCAGCCCCGCTGCGGCGAGGATGCTGAGCCGTGGGGAGAAGGCGATGCCAGAGCCTGTTTCCATCCTACCCCCTCCATTTATTAATAAATAAATATATTAAAATATGAAGATCTTAAAAAAGATCTTATAAAAAGATCTTCCTCCAAGTCGCCGCAGAGTGGTGAGAGGGAATCTCCCTCCACACTGTACAGCCCTGTGAGGCTCTGCCCCTGCTGTGGAGCACAGGACACACCTGGGAGGAGCAGACACACCTGAGGGCTACCTGGACAGCAAGGCTGCAAGCAGCCGTGGCCCTGCTCCATCCCTGAGGCACAGCCTTCTCCAGGGACAGCTTTGCAGCCACTGTCAGTCGGGACAGGACAAGGAACCAGGCAGCACTTCCTTGCTGCAAGGCCCAGAGGAGATCCCACTCCCTGATCCTGAAAGGATGAGAGCTGGAGATTTAACCTTCTCACAGGAAAGCGGCAGCCCTAAGGCAAAACAGCACAGAGGCAACAGCATCCCCTGAGAGCTTCTTCTTCCTCCAGCCCCAAGGACAAAACAGGAGGAGCAAGGCCGGCGTCAGAGGAGGCTTTAAAAGGTAACAGGCACAGCCTCACCAGCAGGGTTGATAACGGCATCTCTGCAGGGCTGGGATCCCAAATCCCCAAGGCTTTCCTGCTGCAGCAGACACGCTTCCACACACACCCTCCTGAGGAGGCCCACGGGCTGTGTACCCCTGCAGCATTCCTCGGGTTCACATCGAGACGGTGCTGTGAACATTGCACCAGACACAAAATGATTGTTATAGTAAGTGCTGTAAAACATGCTGGTGCTTTCTAGCTTGGTTCCCAAGGAAAGTGGCTTATGCAATTACACTGTAGGCTTCTGTGTTTCAATTGCTTTGGAACCTGTCAGCTAATTTTAACCCAATTTAGCAGAGAGACAGAAAACTCAAGGAGTTTTAGTTTCACTAGGCTGTCAGCTAAAGGACAGACACCTTCTTGGTGTCCTCCCTTGAGCAAAGGCTGCAGTGTGAGTTCAGCCTCTTACCAGACACCAGAGACTCCCCATGACCTTAACAAGCAACCCAGTGCAGGAAAGGGGGGTTACAAGAGCTCCCATTCCTCACCCAACATCATGACAAACCTGGGAGGCAAAGCTGCCTTTCTACCTGCCTCCATTCTAACCACTAAACTCCATCACATTTCATTTTTCTCTGGGAAGTTTAGTTCTTTTCATCCTAAGTTTTCTATAAACTAAACAAGTACAGTTTCCTTTGGCTAGTGACTACCATCAAAACACCATAAAAAGAAAAACGTGAGAATGCTTTCCACCAGAAATTAAGTTGCTCTTTTTCTTCTTTTTTTTTCTTTTAAATGCCTCACTAGGGAAGGGTG
Source organism: Nicator chloris (assembly GCA_013400495.1). Classification (NCBI taxonomy): domain Eukaryota; kingdom Metazoa; phylum Chordata; class Aves; order Passeriformes; family Pycnonotidae; genus Nicator; species Nicator chloris. The sequence continues at coordinate 354,545 of WAAE01019470.1, read as the reverse complement.
AGAGAATGAACTGAGCATTTTTAGACAAAAGTGAAAAAAAAAAATCTGATGAAATACAAGGCAATCCAGTCACATTTGGAAGGAAGAAATGTTCTACCAGCTACAGAGTGCTGGCACCTGCCAAATATCTGACCTTGAAAGATCAGGCCAGCCTTAGTATGCACGGTACAGACAGGGTCTTAATACAAGAATTTCAGCTATATATAGGAACCCATCCATTTTCATTCCTTAAAACAAAATGCAGAAGAAAAGCCTGGCTGGAGGCAGGGTGTTTGGTAGCCAGTGTACCCTGGCAGTGCTGAGAGGCTGACGATGCAGGAGAGCCCAAAGGAGGCAGCCCGGGAAACCGCTCCGGGGGACGTGGTGTGAGACCATGGTTAGTGGTCAGCTCTCAAAACACCCTGCTTGTGTTTGGCTGGGGCTGTCAAGACGAAATTAATCTTGCCTGGGCAGTCAAAGTTTGGATCTACCTTTGCTAGCCTCTAATGAAAAATGCATAGTGGCAAGCATTGGAAAATCCCTGACACTCAGCACCAGAGGGTACATTTAAATAATTCTATGAATATAGATCAATAAAACTAATGCACTTATAGCTGCTGTGTGAAGTATTCAAACTAGAATAAAAGTCATCTTGTATTACAAAGCCCTGTATTAATTCCTTGCACCTATTGTTTTACATATTCAATTAATCTTAGTCGGCAGAGAGCAACTCATACACGGTATTAAAAGCACAAGGCACGTGAGGCTGTATCAGAGAGCCCAGATATCTTCATAACCAGGGGTAAGCTTGGAGGAAAGCATCGCTACAAGAACCCACTGCCTGCAGGCTGGAGGATAAGAGAGCACCAAGTGGGCTGGAGACATGAGAGCACAGCTGTGGCCATGCTGGGACTTTGAAATCCCTGTGTGTGTGGACTCCAGGACACCACATGTCTCTGGGGGCTTCTACAGAGGGCGATCTCAAAGCATCAGGAGCAGGAACCACAGGAAGAATCACCTCCCCAACAGAGGTGGGGATGGAATGAAGACCTGGAGCACTGGCCACTACAAGACCCAGCCATTTGCCTGTGATTCACTTCCAGTACCAGCCAGAGGAGCAAAGGAGATGGGAGATAATCCATCAGGTTGTGGGACTGGTTTTCCAAAATCTCTCAAATGCCAGCACCTCTCACTTAGCTGCAGGGAAAAGCTGTTCATTGAACAGCTATTTTAGGGATCTCCTCAGGGAATTTGGAACAGAAATCTGTTGGACGTGATAAAACATTACATTAGAGGTCCAGACAGTCAAACCAATTATTCTAAAAGCTGTCAGCTGGACTTGCCAGCCCCTGCATTTTCAAAACCATACTTTGTGTGGGCTCCAAGCCACTTCACGTCCCACGGCTGTTGGTATTTGAGTGCCCCGCAGTGCTGTGAGCCCAGACCAGCCTGAAGGCTGGGCAATCAAATCCATTGTCCATGGCTTTGGAAAGGTTAGCCCTCAGCTGGGAACTGAGGGAAGAAGAGGAAAAAGTTCTCTGGTATCTCCCATGGGGCTACAAAGGTTTGGAGGCCTTGACTCCACCCACACTGCAGGTCCCCTCTCAACTCCAGCAAAATATCCAGCCCCAACTTGTCCACCTCTGACTGTTCAGAGCATCAGCCCTGGAGGCACTGACCAGCTCTCCAGAGGAGGGACATGTCAGCTATGTCACTGCCCTCCCCACTGCCACCATACAATTACCAAAATGCTGTTTGGATCTCTTTCTCCAGCAAAGGCCATAACCTTTGCCACCACTGTGGCCACTGTGACATTCATCAAGCTGACAGTGCTGAACACACTGCTTGCTGTGATGAATCTGGTGTTGGAGGCCTGCCCTGCTCTGTCACTGGGCAAGAGAGTGCCCTTCAAGGTGGCACTGCTGATGCCTTAGGATGTAGCTTTTATATTTTTCAGATCCTGTACCGCTTTAGTGTATAACTATAAACTCCATATAGAATGTTAGCTACTGTCTTCATGTTTTGGTCAGGCAAAACAATCCCTTTAGGCCTGAAACTCAAGGACACCTCACTGCCTCAGGCCCTGACAGATGTAAACAACAGTGAACTGGGGGAGCAAACTGGGGGAATATGACTTCACTATCTGAAGCTGTAATTGGAGGATTAACCCCTGATATGTAAATGGACCAAACTTATAATTGTCTGAAAAACTCCTGACCATCTTGGGTGTAGCCCCTCTGTGAGGCTTTTGACTGCCCAAAGTGTACCTATTTGAAGACCTTCAATATATACCTGCTTTATTCTCTTAACCTTGTCTAGCCTCTGTTTTAGGTAGCCACTCCAAGGCATCACTGCCGGCCAACCCTCGCAGCTGCTCATCATGTGTCACTCCTGACTCACCCAGAACTTCACAAACCAGCCCTGGACTGTTAACCAAAATGACAGCACACTCTACACTGGCAGCAAAACCTACTCAATGCCCTCAGAAAAGCCCTGTACCTCCATCTCAAAAGACAAAGGAATGCTTAAAAAAATACCCCCCAAAAAAGCCCACTGAAAGCACAGCATCCAGTGTGATCCAGCAGACAGAGAGCACCATTGATAGAGAACTATGTTAGCCTATTAATAACACAATGCTAGGCTTGCATCTGGACTCATTTTGCTTGTATATTAATCATGTACATTCTGTATAATAAGCCCTGTGTGTTGCCACAAGGTAGGACACCCTTATTCCCACATGGCAGGTTTAACGACTTTGCAAGCCTAACAAAGCCCCGCTTTCTGATAGGAGGCTGCAGTTGGGTCCCTACCAAAGTGAGGTTCTCAGGAGGTAATAAAACACCAAGGAGATGCTATCTAGAGGATTTGGAGCATTTCACTCCCTTGAAAGTCAAGTCGACAGCTGATTTAAAGTTTCCAGCTAGGTCATACAAAAGTCAGCAGCGGCTGCATCCAGCCAGGTTCAGAGTTTGAATATTTATGGTGTCAATCTGAAATCCAGATAACCACAAATAATCCAAACCCATTAACTCCCCCCTCATCCAGAGAAGAAAGCTCTCTGGACGTTAATGCCCATATTTCTAGGGTTACCACGGGATCGTGGGCAGAAGGTTGTTTTTTCTGTTTCTTTTCTTTCATTATTATCCTTTTTTTCCCCCTAACTGAAGGTTATTATGCATCGATGGCGGCGTGTCAGGCAGTTCCCGCCAGATCCGCCTGCCTTCCAGGAAAGCTGGAGTGGGCACCACGTGAGTGGGGCTGTTTGGAAGCACTGAGACTCTCGTGTCCAGGTCAAGTCCAGTCCACCAGGGAATAGCCTGATGAATTGCCATCATCGCTGCACTGCAGTGCAGGAGTGCAAGGTAATCATCCCTGCTCGCACACCGGCCAGGGAGCTGCCCAGCACAGCCACGGGAGGAGGCACGCACGTCTCCCAGGGCATAGAGGTGATGTGGGGCAGCAGGAGATGCCAAGGAAAAAGGAGGAAAAAAAAATAATAGACAAAATGCCAAAAATAGAGGCTGGATTATCTGAGCCTGAGCAGGGCTGGCATCCCAGCAGAGAGACTTGCTGAACGGAGCTACAGAGGGAGCAGAGAGCTCCTTCCCTACCCACCCACCAGCTGGATCAAGCTGAGGAATCACATTACAGTGACACGCTGGCCCTTGGGGGAGGCCGTGCCTGGAGCAGGGAACGGATCCTTCTGCAGACATCCCGCAGAACACTCCAGTGGGTTACAACGAGGGTTTCATGAGCAGGAATCTGCTGCAATACCCCAGACAGGAGCCATCCTGGGAGATCTTGGCACTCTGCCTCTGGCCTCTCTGCAAAAGCTCCTGAAGAAATCAATCTCAGAGCTTTCAGTGGTGCTTTCGCATCTCCGTTGGCAACTTGGATGGCCCATCCACAATGTCAGCTGTTAACCCCGTCTTTATGGCTTCTCCCTTGCACAAAGGCTTGGAAGAAAGTCTTTCTTTAAAGGAAAAAGGAGTGCTGCTGGTGAGCTGGTGTGCTCAGGAGACCTTTGTGGGCAGCGTTAGGGTTAGGGTTGTTAGGGTTAGGGTTAGGGTTCCTGTGCCAGCCCAGGAACTGGCAGCAAGCACCTGGAGCAACACAGAGGGCACGCAGGAGCAGCAGTATCCCAGATTTTGACACGGCTGCCACGGGGACAGCTCCACACAGATGTGTGTTGGAACAGATCTGTAACACACCTGCTGGTGCTTGCCAGAGCCACGAGCAGCCCACGGCATTTGCCAAGTCCTGGGACTTGTTACAGCAAGGTTGTGGGTATTGCAAGCCAAAGGAATCAATGGGATGCTGGCAAGGAGGGCAGAGCCACTTGAGATAAGAGCAGAATGAGAGTGATCATGTTATTCTAGCAAATATCTTCCCTTCCATAAATACACCCCTAAAGATCCAGCTCAGTTTTCCTCTCCTGCTGGAGAAGAGTTAGTGCCCCTTGGTGGGTTTTAGGAGGATTAGTACAAGTATTAGGGTTAAAAATAGTTTTGTAACTGTCTTTGTGGACATAGAGGAACATGCCTAAATATAACATTAATTTCCATATGTCATCCAAATGGCTGCTTAATAAAGGCAGGGACTGAAACAACATGAAGTGCAGTTTTCCCATCGACTCACGCGGTCTCCAGCATGCACCCTGTTGCACAAACAAAGCAGCTCCTGCTGAAGCCAGCAAGTTGATGTGGGCTGGAAACATTTTGTTTTTTCACCCCAGTTCACATGTCTGACATGAGGCTGCTATCCTTGTACTGCCCCTCCCTCCAAGCAGCTTTGGGAATGGGCTTTACTGGTGTGGTGTTGGATGTTAGGAGCTACAACAGCTCTTTGGGGCTGTTCTAGGTACCCAACTCCAATGGTAAATGGTAAAGAGGTTCGTGCAGGTAAGGTTTTGAAGAGAATGGCAGGCAGAGACTGTGCAGCAGTAAATCATTCTACCCACTGCACGATTGTGAAATTACGTTGAAAATCGATTCATCTGAAGAGGAAAGGAAGTTTGTTCCCTCTGTCGTAATAGCAAATTGAGATGTTGATACACGTCTCTGTTTTGACAGATCTGCGGGGCAAAGTTAAGCTTGAGCGGGTGGTGGAAGTCATTCGGGGTGATAATCAACACACAATAATTACAAGGCAAAGGGGGGAGTCGGCTGGATACCTTAATTATGCATTTTCATTTTTCCAAACAGTCAAGGATCTCACTAAATCAGTCTGCTATTTTCAGAAAGGAAAATATTATTGTGCGGTTGGAATGCCATCAGAGGAGTACACAGAAATACGGGTATGTGGAGTGTAATTACACTCTGTTCCCTCTGGGCTCAGAACAAAGAGATTTAGGAGAGGAATTGCCCCTGTTCTGTCCCCCCCAGCACACGAAGGCTACTGGGCTTCACCAGAGTCATCAGCTCAGCGCATTTTTGGGGCCAAAGCAGAGAAGGGACAGGTCACTTGGACCTCAGACCCTCAGGTGAGGTCTTTTTCTGGTGTCTGCAGAAGGTCAGGCCATTCTCCAGCAGCTGAAGTGTTCAGACTGGGGAGAACAAGCCGTCCAAACCACCATCCCGCTTATTCCTTTTTATCAAACTCAAGGGCAAGAGAAAAACTTTTTTGCTTCAAAACAACAACAAAAAAATCTACCAAAAAAACCCCCTTTACTTGGACTTAAACCTGAAGTTCCATCTCCTAACTCTTCGCCTCTACTTAAAGCCAATCCTTTGCTTCAGAACAAAATGCTGCTCCTAGAGTGAAACTAAACCGTTTTAACTTGCCAAAAACTTCTTCCCCAAAAGAGACTGTTTCAGGTCAAGCCAAAACATTTTTTGGACCTGCCAGCAAATTTAGCAACACAATTCTTTGTGCTGCTGTAATTAGTATGAATGGGCTTCCTTAGCACCATTGTTTCAGGAGCAGCTGTGCTGCTTTGATGAATACCCATATTTTTGTGTGTCACATGCATTTGCTGTGGCCTGCTTATAAAATTTCAAATCATACAATCAGGGAGCAGAAGAGAAATCATATCAGGAGACTTGGGCGATCAATCACAAACCGCAGACAAAGAGAGAAGACAGGGATCTTGTTGTGGGACATGGGACAAGGACTCAGAAAGCCCAGCTCCAGTTCTTGGCTCAGCCAAAGACTGAGCTGGGCAATTGAAAAATGCTCTTCTGCTGGCAGGCAAAATTATCCAGAGATTAAATAACCTGCCAGCTTGTCTATTTAAATGCTAAGTTTTTTCACCAAAGGACTGTGCTACCTACTCATTTACTGTGGAAGTAGGTAAAAAATGTTCCATTACCACACACACATACTGTGTCTACAACCAGGGAAAAATGCAGATTCAGGAACATCAAAATACTTCTCAAATCACTCCGGACTCCTTCACATTGAAGGCTCTTCACACTGAAATACTTCAATTCTGCAAAATCGAGATGTCTAGGTGCAATATTTCTGAGCCCAGCAGTTCAGTTTTCCTCATCTTGAAATGCCTTTTGCTTTAAATTCAATTAAAATTATATTTCATGAGAAGAATTTCAGTGACAGCATTTATTACTAAATATCAACAAAAATTTCAGTGCTGTTCTATTAAAAAAAATCTATTAATTATCCAGAACAAAATGCTGTATTTCCTTCTGGCTTTCAATTGAATTCTAAATCCTTAAACCGTTGTTTTTCTTCTGAACCTGGACGTATTTGCAAGATTCAGGCTTGCCAAGAAGCCAAGCTCAACAAGAGGAGGTTTGGCTTTAGCAGAGGGGCTGATGTAAAGGGAACAATAAATAATGTAAGTCAAAACCTAAAGCCAGCAGGGTGGGTTTGAGAGGTAGGAAAGAGCCTCAGGATTTTGGGGACAAGAGAGGCTGCAACATTATCCAAAACATCTTTCTCCAGAAACCCAGGGTCTGCAGGTAACTCATGTAAGTCAGGAAAGATCAACAAAACAGAGCAGACCAAGATATTGACCAAACTGTTCCAGTCACACGTCCAGGCCAGCTGCCTGCCCACTGACCCTCTGCCTGGGCAAGCTGTCTCCCACCTTACGGCATGCCAGACCTCCCATTCAAGAAAAATCTCACCTCACATAATCAGTTTTAATTCAATTTACAGCAAGTATCTTCAGTTAAGCTGATAATTGGTTAATGACCCCCATTAAAACGAGATGCAGGCTGCACAACTGGCCAACATCCCCATGATTCATGGAAGGGCTCTTCCACCAAACCTTCGCCCAACACAGAAAGTTGGGATGACAGCAGGAGGTGACAACTTTAACAGATGAGGGACGAATAAAAATAAAGGCAGCCACACAGAGCACACGGAAGTGCAGCTAACATTTCATTTCTAAGCAGGATGGGTTTTTTCAGAGAGCCCCATTAATTTCTCCAAGGTCCATGGGCCTCACTGTCTCCCATCTGTCTAGCAGGGAATGAATATAGTGCCCTGCCTTAAACACTTGGAGACCTCAAGTCTCCTCTTTGCTCTCTGCTCAACCCACTGGCTAAGTCACTAACCCTCTGCAATATGGACACATTAATACTCAGCACTATGAAGGGAGTTCAAGGCTGATTCATAATTCACCTGGTCCAAAAAGACACTGGGTTTCTTAAGCCCGGGGCCATAACTTTAAAATGTAGATGCTGTCAGGAAAAGGAAAAAAAAAGAAAAAAAATCAGAGCAGTAAAAGGCTGCAAAATTTGCACACAGCAAAATTATTCCCCTTTCGCAAGGTTCATTTGAGAAGTTACTGTAAATAGTTCCTGCAATTCACACACAAAACAACATTTCCAGAACATTAATGAACCGTTTTTTAAAGCCCCCCCTAAAGTTATTCCTGGCAGAAAAGGGGAAAAGATGCAAGCTGTGGAGTCTGTGACTGCATAAGGGAAGAAGCTGTCGGATCCCATCTGTCGATGAGGAGGATAAACGACCGCACACATCTCTCCCCTGAGTTAGCTCATAGCCTGAGCCTGAGGAGAGGGAACATGCTCGGCCACAGCTCTCAGCAGAGGAGGCAGGGATGGCAGCAAGTGGGAGTTTAATCCACACAAGTCTTCTCCCACAGGGCCTCCACCCACACTTTGGGAGACAACAGGCTCCGGGTTGGCCACAAAATGAACTGGTGGGAAGGAAAGCGAGTGCTCTGCGTGACTACAGGGATGGCAGGGAAGTTCTCCACCATGAAAAACCATGAGGTGATGAGAAACATCCTCCTGGTGGACCTCAGTGGAGTCAGAGCCTCCCTGTGACACTCCTCCCATGCCACCAACTGAGCACAACCAGCAGGAGAAAGGTCCACATCCTCTTGGGCAGAGAAGTGTCCGTCAAGGCTCTCAGAAGAGCCAGTGAGCAGTGCAGACAAGGACAACACAGGTCAATGCTCCAGCAGATTCCAGCAGTGCTCTTCAAGACTGGCACTTGATATATTGGGATTAAGAGCCTGCAAATTGCAGCATTCCTCCACGGCTGTCTGGCCGGGAAAGAGCTGAGGTCAAGACAAGGAGATACCTAAAGGTCAAAGTGCTGCCAAGAAAAATAGTTAAACAGAGGCCAGCATCTCTCCAGTCAATTGCCCAGGCTTATAAAGACAGCATTAAACTCAGAGTAAGGAATTTAGGATTCACTTTAGGCTTTCTCCTTATTTTAAGAGGCTTTTCTCAGCACCAGTACCTTTCATTTCAGTATCCAGCTAAAACCAGCCAACACTTACTTGAACTTCTGGGGTGCTGAAAACTAGGGAGTCCACAGTTCATTTTTTATTTTCATTTGGAAGAGTTTTTTGGTTTGTGGGTGTGTTGGCTTTTTGGTGAGAATTTTTGTGGGGTTTTTTGTTTTGTTTGGTTGTTTGGGGTTTTTTTTACATATAATGGACATTTGACATATCTGTGAGGAGTAATGATGGGGGTTTTGTGTAACTGGCCTGCAGCCACACTTCTGCCCTCAGTGCAACAACAAAGCAGGACTCTTATGTTCAAGCAAGGGGTGGAGAAATCCTTCATCTCCTTTTCCACATGGCTGTAGTCAGCTGGAGGTGAAACCCTGGCAAGAAGGGCAGCCACAATTCACCACTTCTCTTAACACCATCTCAGCCTATTCTGAGGTGCCATCCCAGCAATACAGGATTGGTTCAGCAGCTCCTGGAATTCCTAGGACATTCCAACACCCAGAAGACATTTTCTGAAGAGATTTGCCCACTATAGTCCTCCTCCTCATGACCCACCAGCTGCATTTATCTATCTGACAGTATTCCTTACGCAGCTTTATCTACACACAAAGAGAAAGATTTTTATTGAAACGGCTCCCAGTCAAAATCCTGCTTTGGGAATCAGGCAATTTCTCTCACAAAGCTCTCTTGTGTCAAAGCTGTGACTTCCCAAATATTCAAGTCAGAGTGCATCCCTACAGGGTCACAGCAGGCCACCAGAGTTCCCAAGTCATGGCTTTGCTGGAACATAGACAACCAAACTTTTTCCCTCCTCCCTGAGCTTTTGCAGCAAGGAGAAGCAGAGCATCTTCTTCCTGATCTTCTGGCCATCCAACACCAGGTTTCTGAAAATCCTTTTGCATATTACAGACAGGATTGCACAAGGAACACAAACAGAAATTGACTCTTCTCCCTGTTTTGAAGGTGACCAGCAAACAAAAGAGTATGGGCTCTACTGGAACTTAAAAGGAAATACTGTGCTCCATATTGCATTACCAAACAGACCCATTAACGGTCAGTCTATAACCAGTTCAGCCCAGTGCCAGCTCAGATGAGAGTGTGGAAGACCATCTGCAACTCTGTGAACTCAGCAATTAGCCCCTGAGCCCGGGGAAGAGTTTGTCAAGATCCCATCGCAGGCGAACAATAACACAGAAACACGGCTTTGAGGGGGAGACAATTTATCAAGCTGACCACAGATGTCTCCCTCGTTTTTTCTTTAATAAATCCAGCCTAGCTCTTGGCTGTGCTCAGTATCTTGTCATTGCTTTCGTCTCCTTTCAGGAATGCCTCCCACCTGCGGTCTTCAGGCCCTTTGCAACCCTGAAGCCATTTATTTTCTCCAACATTTCTCCATAAAGAAACTCAGATTTTATTCCCATGGAGAGGAGGGAAACTGAGGCACAGCAAAGCAAGCTCCCTGGCTCTAGGCTGGGGAAGGGGACAGGAAATCCTGCTCATTTGGGATGGGCTGATGTGCACTGGCCATTTCCTTGCACAAGGAGCATCAGGAGGCTTTTGCTCCCTCTCGTGAATGAGCTGTTTAGGAATTACTCGGCTGCTCTTTGCCAACAGATTTTAATCACCAGGAGTGCCTTCCCTGTGGGACTCCATAGGGCTGTTCAGGCAGCCAGCCAAGCTCCTGAGAGCCAGGCTTCATCCAAATATATGCACTGGTTATTTTTAATAATGGTGGGCAGACACCAGCTTGGCTCCCATCTCATCTCCACCTCCTATCGCCAGCATAGCGTTTCTGTCCCCATTTCCACATCCCCGTGGTCCTCACAAGACTGCAACAGGGAGCTGCAGGCTCAATTCCCTTCTCCAGCCCTTGGAGACACTCCTGGGAAGAGCCACACGTAGGTGGCCCTTTGAGGTCCGAGGGGAAGGTTCTGCTCAGGCTGCCAGCTTTTGGGAGCACCAGGTATCAGCGCCGCGAGGCTGCCGGCAGATACGGTTGCCTGGGCTAATTTCACGCCCATCCTCTTCCCTCTCTGCGAAATTCCAGGCAGGCCTTCCACTTTGGCTGACATTCAAAACTGTCACCTCTCCGCAGACATTAACTTGGAGGCCTCTGTCATCCCTCACATTAAAATGCTATCACGGGGAGTCAGCACAGCTCGGCTCAGCCAGCTAAGGGGCTGGCTCTGGCCACGCCGCGGGGACAGCCGATTCACGCTTGACATCCGTGGTCAATTTGACAGTGATGGACATGCTACTTAGGAGTCATTTGCTGATCTCGTTTCCCCAGGTGGGAGGTCGTGCCACGGAGCTGCCTTCCCTGGGGAGGAGGAGTGGTGATGCTCTCCAGCCTCTCCAGGAGCAGACACACACAGATGGGCTGCTGCCCTGTCTGCTCGCTGAGCAGGAGACAACCTGCAGAGCCTGCTGGGAACCCTAAATGCAGCTGCCCCTTCTGCCACACACAGAGGAGTCTTTGCTCACAGACAAGCATCTTGCCTTCCAAAAAAGTCGTGTATGTTTGTGTGGACATTCCCCACGTCCTTGAGGAAGCGTGTGCTCCTGGGATACCCCTTCCTGGCAGGACAGGGAAGTCTTGGTCTTCCCAAAAGCTGCTTGAGTTTTCTGAACCACACATGCTGTCAAAGGCACGAGAGATGCTGTCAAGCTAAGACACACCTTTGCTCATAGGCAGGGCTTGGTCATCATACCCTGACACTCCTCAAAGCAAGGGGAGGCAGAGGTGTGATGCTCATTAAGATCTAAATCACTATTTAATGGGCACATCATCATCCTCCTTGTTCCAGGTCATGTCTCTGTCTGGAGGTGCCCACCCTGTCACTGTACTCCCCTCTGAGCAGGCAACCACCACAATCACAGCCTCGGGGGAGCAGTGCTCCAAAAAGGAGTGGGATTTTTAAACCTTCACCTTCCCCAGGAGCCCCTGGCATCACCACTGGTGCACCCAGCCCTGGGATGCATCATCATGACATTCTGTTGACTTCAGAGCATTGGGTCCTTCAGCATCCAAGGCCTCATTTTCCCACAGACAGGGCAGCAGACTCAGAAGACACTTAACCCAAGCTCAACCACACTCCCTTTTTGCCTGGAGGCCTCCCAGCACCTGATGCCCAAGCACATTCCTGCCATAGCTCTGTTCCCAGCAACTCAGGGACAGCGACAGCTTCCAGTACCTCTGCAGGCGTCTCTACAAACAAAGCCCACCTGCAGCTCAGGGGGTGCCAGCTCTAAACCAGCTTAGCCATTCTGGTGCAAAAATTCCAATTAAACCGTGCTGGGTTAAACTAAACAAAAATACACAGGGAGGTAGGTAAAGGTGAATTGAAAGTACAAGTTTCCATACAGGCATGAAGCCACCAGAGCTGCGATTTCTTGCATCTTTATACCACAGCCAAAGCACCTTTTTTTTTTTGAAGTGCACAGAGAAATTTACAGTCTAATCACCTAAAACCTCCCTCCCACTTCTTATTGCCCCAGCACAGTGTCATTGGTAACACACTCAAATCCTAGGGCTGCAAAAGGTAATTAGGGCAGGGGAACGCAGCCAGCTACTACTGGGAACCACTTCCCAGCCTTTCCCAGTTTTGGGAAGGCTGAGTTGAGCCCCGTCCTAAACACCCTGTCAAACAGATGTCTTATGCAGCATGCCCAGAAGGCCTTCCCCAAAACTAGGCACTTTTGGATCAGGTAAAGAGAACAAATTCCAGCATCCTCCGGCCCTTGCGGCGAACATGGCTCCTTTGAGAGGGAAGCTTGGAGAGTGCCCGTCCCCACAGCTGTGGCTGCCTGGCTCTGGGACAGTGGCACACTATTTCTGTCACCGCTGCCACCTGTCTCTGATGAAGGAGACTGAAGAGATTCATTCCCCCCAGAGATGCCCACAGAGCTGATCCAAGCCTTCAAAGACTTTCTTACTTTCTCAAAGGTGACCAAGCACCAAGGGCACAGCAGTGACATCCTTACCCAGGGTAGTTTGGTCTCTTCCCTGGCCTCCTGTCAGCAGAGCTGGGTGGGAAGGGACCCACTGACAGACAAGTCACAGACCTGACACCTTCCCAAGCAAAGCCCTGGGCCCTGACACTGCTACTGCTCCGTGGTCTGGAACAGCCTGGCTCTGCTCCACCACCCCATCCCCATCCGCAGCCAAGGCAGGACAGGACCACACTCGCCTCCCAGTTACTTTGCAGTCCTTTTATGGGGAAGATCATTTTATAGCAGGGTCTGGTAGAGTACTCAGCTTTCCCTTCCAGACTCCAGCAGAAAGAACTTGACCTGTGTCCTCGGACCCTCTTAGTCATCGGGCTGATCCGCCTCTCCCCTCCTCCCATCATCCTCCTCTTTTATGGAGTAGCAGCAGCAGCAGAGCATGGGGTGAGAAGTCAAGGGAAGGACAACTTGAGTGATGGAGCTCAGGTTGTGGGGTCAGCGTAAGGCGTCGTGATCTGGGCTCAGACAGAGCCATTTCCTCTGTGATTTTATCCGCTGTGATTTTTATCTTTCGTCTGTTCACACGTCATGCCACCTGGACATAATACAGAGCAAGCTGAGTGCTCAGCTCCACACTTAACCCCTTCCCTGCTTCCCAGGAAAGCGGGAGGCCCCAGGCACAGCTCAATTCTGCGCTTGTGGCTTCGCCTGGCAACAAGGGGCTTTTCTTTACAGGCCCTTTTTATTGCCTGGAACATCTGTAAGTGGCAGGTTTATCTTTCTCTGCTGACCCCATGAACCACATTATGATTTACCCACAAATTTCACATTCTCGACAGCATTCATGAGATGAGATTTTTGGTATTTGTTTTAGGAGACGCATGCTGGTTTCGGTTCCCACTCTAAGCCACACGAGGACAGCCCTGGTAGTTTGCAACACGGGCTCCTCAAGTGCTGCGGAGACATGAAAGGCAGGCAGAAACAATTTCCTCTTACTGCACCAAAGATGTTCAGCCTCAGCAGCTGCTTACACGGGGCTGGAGTAATGAAGACCAGCCCTCTGCTCCAAAGAGCCCAAAGCAAACCCGTGGGTGGAATTAGGTGGTGTTTGACATGAGCACAGGTGTTCAGGCCAAGCTACACAGAGTTAGACCAAGAGCAAAGAACATTTTGAAGGTCTACAGGGAAATTGGCAATAATCCCCCTACCAAAGTCTCGGCCGTTGAACATGTCAGATCTAAAACTCTTCAAAAGGCTGATGAAAACCATCACCGCCATTCTGTAGGTGAGGACCAGCATGAAGAAGGAAGCAGAAGAAAGGAATATTAAATCCATGACCTGTCCCAAAGCTGTAGCACACGATACCTCACTAACCATTTCATCACCAGATATCAGCTCACCTCCTCAGGCTGGGCAAGAGTCCAGGCACCTTCATGTGACATCCACTGACCTTCCTTTCAGGTCCATGGAGCATCAAATCCCATGGTCCAAACAGGATGGAGCTCAGCAAGAGTCCCGTGGGACACCCAGCCTGTAAAGAAACAGTCGAGGAACCTGCAGGAAGCCTGGTGACCCCACAGCACACAAACCACCCTTCTCCTCCAGACAGGACTCACCTTCCCAGCCTTTCCTGGCTGCTCCAAAGAGCAGAGGGCTGGCTCCTGCATCCGTCTAATTCCACTGCCATAAATTACTACCGGATGGGACAAAAGTAGAAACTGCTTTGAGTAGGGGACATTTTAAGGCGCTTATGGGTTTGGGGTTTTTTTGTTGTGGTTTGGTGTTTTTTTCCCAAGTTTCCTTATTTGTTTCCTTTCTTGCTTCTGATAGGAGAGATAGATAAACGACAGGGAGTTTCCCTTTTAGAAAGTCTGGGGAAAAATACAAAGTGCAGCCAGCCACAAAAGCTGTACAGGCCTTGAGGTTATTTTTAAGTTCTGGCTTCTTAAAACCAGTGACCTCACTTTTTGAATTAGGCAAAAAGATATGGATAAAACAACACATCCTCAAATAAAACCCTGCTGGCCTTTATGTGTGGTTGCCAACTAAGTAATCTATGTGTGGCAAGGTGCAATATTTTTAATGGCACTTTCACACCAACTTAAAGCATCTTAGAAGGAGCTCTAACCATTTTCAGTTCTGGTTCCCTTTCAGGAGGACTGTGGTAGAGAACAGGGACGACTTGGTTTTTCAATAAGCTGTAAGCACAACGAACACATTAATTTCAAAAGGTTACGTGATTCTCATGCAGAAAGTCAAGTCTCTTTTGTCATTAATTGACTCCTTAATTTGGGACAGTCCCTACGTCAAAGCCAGGTGGATATAGTGGGAAGGGTGTGCCCATAAATGCCCAGCTCTCATACACCCCCAAAGCATCTGCTCTTGGCCACTGTCAGGAGGAGTTTGCTATGTCAGAAATGACCCATCCAATTTGGCAGTCCTGATTTTTTCTTTTACTGGCACAGAGAGCCAGGCACACAACTGACTTCAAGAGAAACAGGCCCACTTGGCAGCAGCTCAGTGTTCAACATGTGGGGCATCAGCTCTGTGAGACAGGGAATTTGTTCCCTATGTCTCCACTTAGCACGGGGGGGTGCTTGGCCTTGAGAGCTCCCACCAATTTTGCAACATGTCCAGGAGTGTGGAATTCAGCGTTGGAATAATCAGTAGTAGAAGCTTTACCCCACACCAAAACTTCACACAAACCCCAGTTTGCCACAAAACAAAAAACAACTCTTTGCCCCTTGTGCAGGAAAGTGAACGCATAAAGAAGCTTGGTGTTGTCACACCTACTGGAACGCTGTCCTCAGGCAATTCCCCTTGGCATCTCCCCTTTCCTTTTACAGTTTGCATCAATCACCCACTCTCTGGCTGTGCCCTTGTAGCACATCCCCAGAGACAGAAAGACTCCTGCCACTCCGCTCTAGTGAGGACACAGACAACTGATGTCACTTGTGGGTGTTCAAACAACCTGCATTCAAAATGTCCATCCCCAGACCTGCTTCTCTCCACACACACAGAGAAAATCACCGCTAAAAAAACCCAGATCACAAGAACAGTTACAGCCTCTCCCTCTGGGCTGGTATCACAGCCACTCTGCCTCCCACCACTTCTTCCTAAAATGACCTTTCTGGATTTTTAAGAACTCTGGGTTTCCAAGACATCCATAGAAACTGAATCCAGGTTTTTGTGGGAAGAATCATGCTGTGCCACCAGGCTGGAGGTAGCAAACGCTGCTGTGCCTGTGTGTGGACAGCACCCCCGCAGAGAACAGGCAGTGAAGCCAACCCCAGACCATCAGACCATCGCTCTTCCCAGCAAGCTGCCAAGGGAGCCCTCCAGCCACATAAATTTTGGGGTGCCTTTGCTCTGTGGTCAGCCCCAGTCAAAGACATCTTATCGCCGGCCGTTTCCCCATGCGGCACAAATTCATGTTCCTATCATTAAAGAGACACATGGTTTATTTACTCATTACCATATCCAGCTGTTGGCTTTCCTTCTCCCCATATTTCAGGGTAAGTAGTGATTTGACATAAATAATACCCCATTCAGCTATGGCCTGAAAGATATTGTAAATATTAAAAAAAAAAGTCTTTGGCTACAATAGCTCTTTCCAAGTGCTTGGTCCAAATCCTACTTAGCATGGGAGTGGGGGGAATTGAGAAAGAGAAAACCCAACGCCATTACCTAAATAGCCCCATTAAAAATGAGCCCAGAGTGAGTTATGGCTTTATTAAACAGATGACATTACATAAGGAATGATGAATCATAATTTTTCTTTTCGGGATTACAATGCTATACGACCTCTTCAGCTGTAATTGTTTGCCTCCTATTCCCAGCCACCACCAGGTGTGGTGGCCCCTGTCCCCATCACATCAATGCCAGCACTGGAGACCTGTGAGCATCTCATCCTTAAAGGCTCACAAACTGTCATGGGGGAAGGGACAGAGGGGGACAATCCCTTCAGGAAGTCCGAAGGGGATCCTGGATTTTGTTCCCAGCCCTAGATGGGCAGGGATGCCTTCCCAGGAAAGAACAGGGTGTTTCTGCACGTTTGCAGGCAGGAAACTGTTTGGATTCTCAGACTCACCCTCTTGCCTTGGCCCCTCCTGCGTCTGAGCTGAGCAGGGTGAAGCAACAAGAGGGACCTGTGGTGGGAACCAGATTTCAGCGTTGCGCATCTGTGCTGCTTTCAGCTGGGATAGAGGTTTTGTTTCACCCGGGCTGGTGCAGGGCCCTGTTTTGGATCTGTGCTGAACACAGAGATGTTTTCGTTGTGGCTGGGCAGAGCTCACACAGAGCTGAGGCCGTTTCTGCTTTTTATATGGCCACCATTTATGTGGTGAGGGGCTGGGGGTGCATGGGAGGCTGGGAGGAGACACAGCCAGGACAAGTGACCCCAGGTGACCGAAGGGGTGTTCCAGACCACGTGACATCATGCTCAGCACACAAGGTGGGGGTAAGGTGTTTTCAGTTTCTCTTTTTACTTCTCATTATCCTGCTCTGGTTTTGTTAGCAACAAATCCAATGAATATCTCCAATTCGAGTCTATTTTGCCTGTGATGGCTTTTGGTGAGTGACCTTTCCCAGACCTTAACTTATGAACCCTTTGTTGTATTTTCTCTTTCCCATCCAGTTACACAGGGGAGTGAGAGAGAGGCTTTGGTGGGTGTCTGGCACCCACCCAGGGTCAGCCCACCACAGCATCCCAAGGCTTTTAATACCCAATTAATTTTTCCAATTCCCTGCCAAGCTGAGGGCTGCATTGGGGCATGTAGTAGGGATTTCAGGAAGAGAAGTATGGGAAATTGCACAGTACAGGATGACGGGGACCACACAGGGTACAGCAAAAGCCTGTAAGAGAAAGGACTACAGACTGCAGCTGGTACAGCACTGCTCTGCTGGCTCCCCCACCAGAACAGCAGATCCCCACTCCCAAAACACCACACATCAAGCTGGCTGCTCGCTGCTTCTGTCCTTTACACTGCTCTTCATTGGCTCCTTCAATCCATCCATCCATCCATCCATCCATCCATCCATCCATCCATCCATCCATCCATCCATCCATCCATCCCTCTCTTCCCCTGCGTGTTTAAATTCACATTGTCCCCAGGGCAAGTCACATACACAGATCAAAGAGAAGAGCCCCTCTGAAGATGGACTTTCCTCCCCATGTTGGTCCTTGCAAGATTGGTAAAGGCATCCGTGAGGAGAAAACCCAGGGTTCACAGTGGGCACCAGCATGGCCCAAAACCACCATGTGAAACATTTTCCACATTTTGCTCCTTCCTCTTATCCTTCTCCCAAGGTTTGCCTGCCCCCTATAAATAACCAGGAGAGCATGACATCCCAGCTCCCAGCTGAAGCAGTGCCGCGCCGCAGCCCCGCGCAAGCCAACGGCTTCTATTTTTACATCTTTGGTGAGAACCACGTGGCAGCTTTCGACAACACACACAAGGGGGGAGGGTTGAAGAAAAAGCACAAAAAAAGCCCCAGCCCTCAGATCTCCACTCCCCCTCCACCTTCTGCTCAGGCAGACCTCAGACAAGCGCCCGGCAGCCCCATCTGCTCGTCACCTGCTGGCATTTGGGTAGCAGCTACGTCAAACGCCCGGCTCGCGTTCTCACATGTAGGAGTTTGCTGTCTGAGTGATGAGGCTGTCTGCGCTCCCATTGTGCTTTGCCATCCAGAAGGTTTTCTGGGAGCCTTTAACAAAATGCTGTATGCCAGTAGCTCTTATGTAAGTTATCAACCTCCTTGCCCCCATTTTACACGCTGAGGAACTGAGAGAAAGCAGAGGCACCTGTGACTTCCTGCATCCCCAACCCTCTAGCCCTCTGCCCCCCAGAAACTCCCTCCTTTTGCTTTGGATTATTCCTCTGTCCACTCATTTTCACAACTGTAGCTGAATCTGAAATGAAAAATTTAAAAAATAAAACCAGTGTCCAACAATGAAAACTTGCCAAGGGAAGTTGAGCTCCAGCTTTGGCCCATGGAAAGGTCCAGGTCTCTTTGCAACCCTGATCATACTGCAGGAGGCCAGGCACCAGGACTCCTCACCTGCCTTGGCACCAGCAGGACCCTTTCAGTCTGCCTCAAACAGACACTCACACCTCTCTTCCCTTAGGTCTTGGTTTGACCTCTCATCCCTACCACCAATTATCAAGTCCTAAAAAAAGCAGAGGTACAGCCCTAGGAAAGAGTCAATAACATGATAAGGGATCAAGCAGTCAAGGTCTCAGCTACGATTCCTACCCCCTAGGTGAGCAGCAGCATTTACAGAAATCTGTGACTGTGCATAGCAACAAAAAGAAAAATAAATCCAGCGACTATGAAGTTGGTAAGTGGACAACTTAAGTTCAGCTTTTGCACATTAAAATCAACAGTGGCAATCATTTCTCATTCCACTGTAATTGTTGTTGCAGCATTGACTCTAATCTTAACAAAAAAAAAAAGTCCACCCCAGATTTCACTCCAGTCTGGAAGTGAGTCAGCTCTCAAACCTCAGTGAGAAAGAAAGGCACTTGCTAGGAAGGATGTGGGAAAATAGAGGGTTAGATTCACCAGGCTCCTCTTGGGTCATGCTAAAATTACTACGATTTAAGTTAATGAATAGATTTCCTTTTGTTCCAGCCCAGCTTCATTCTGTAGTGTTACAGCCCTTATCCCAAGCTGGAAGCAAGAGCTATTCAGATAAAACAAAGCCCAGCTTCCCTTTAGCATTACCACCAAGACTTCTTCATAATAATATTTATAAAATAGCTATTAAGATGGGAGGGGATAGTAAAACCGTGTCGGTAAAAGGCACTCAGGTTATAAAATACCAGGCATTAAATCCGCCCTGCAACACAAATTCCCTTCCCACCCACATGTTTGCTTGTTTCAAAGCATCTCTCAAGGCAGAGCTGCATCCTGCTTATTCCTTGGGATCTCTGGCTCATCCAGGCTGTGGGATAAGCAAAGGGGTCCCTGAAGCTCTGCTGCTGCATCTCAACACATCTCACTGCTCTGGGCTCCAGTTTCTGCTCAGACCTGCTTGGCACTAATTGCAAGAGCCATTTGGGTCAGGGCACATCCATTTAGACTGTCCCCAGCTCCCAACAGAGCAGGGAGGGTCAACCAGGCACTGCTCTGAGCTCCGCAGGGCAAAGAGGGAGGGAGGCAGCCACAGAGGTCACAGCAGAACCACAGGCCACCAGGGAAATGGGTCTTGCTCCTTGGCAGGCTGGGTTTGGCACCATCTGTGCTTCTTCCAGGAAGCCAGAAAGCGTTCTTGTGCTGCTTTTGGCAAGAAGAGTTTTCCAAGGACAATCTCGTGTGCCCCACATCCCAGCAGACTGCAGCAGCAGGGCAAACTGCTCAGCCTGGAAAGTACATCTGCCCTCTGATGCCTCCCAATCCTTGCCCTACATCCTCACCTCACCAAAAGGCAGCTCCAGATCACCGGGAAGCACCTCAGCCTTCTGGGAGGTGTTAGCAGCCAGGACAAGAAGCTATTAAGGTGAAGACTTCCCCCAAAAGGTTAATTTGCTGGAACTGAGCATCAGTGTAGTCACCAGGACAGCAAGAGGGAATGAAAAGCACACAGCCAGCCAGCCAGCTCACTGCCAGCCACTCGGGACCACCACACAGACACGAGGTGAAAGCACGAGACCGAGAGATCAGGCTGCAGATCTGCCCATGCAGCGAGGCAGGACCACAGCAGCACCTCTACCAGGAGAGTTTTCCAGGCATTTTTCAATGTCTGCAAAATCCTGATAATCCCAAACCTAGAAGTATCATCTCACTGCAAAAACCTGATGCTGGTTTCCAGCATAATCTCAACTCTGGAGTTGACCCAGCAAAGAGCAACAGGAGCAGGGCTGCAAGTACCAGCAAGCCAAGGGCCTGGGAGGCAAGGCTACACCTACAGCCTGCACTAACATTCCCTGGCTTTTTCCATCATCTGAAAGGTAAGGAGGGAGCAGGAAAGGGGGTTTGAGAGAACAGAAAGAAGCACTGTATTTATCCAGGCTGACACCTCACAGAGCACCAGCCAGAGCATCTCAGCTCTAACCTCTGCGCCCGCCAAGCGTTGACACTAATAGGACAACAGCTGAGCAATTAAAAGGAGGAGAGACAAGGAGATATCAAGTCAAAAAGGCTCATGGACAAGAGACAGAAAGCCCTAATTTCTGCTTGTTTGCTTTGGTGAGTGGAATACTGTCAGGCACATACCATTCTGAGGAAAAACTACAGTTCTGTCACCACCAATTAATGCCTCTTTCTTAGGAGACTGGAATCCTCCTGCCTTTTTGCTGCACCAGGTTTTTTCATGGGCCTTATAGAAAGGGTGTCAGAATTTGGAGTGCACAGCATCCCTCTGTACAGAGAGGTGTCTGAGACAAGCCACTGGTCCTGTGCTAACTCTCAATTAAAGACTGTTCACAAACGGTGAGAAACAATAATTTACAGCCCCTTTGCTAGGAATAGAGGCATGGGGAAACACAGAGGAGAGCCTCAGAATCAGGAGGCAAACAGCATTTCCCTGAGGTCTTATTTACACCCTTCCCCAGCAGAGTTAACAAGCAGGACAGTGAGGAAGTGGTTGTACTGGTTTGGGGGCCCCAGCTATAATTACTTCAAAATCCCTCTGCATGGGAGTATTCACCCCAGCTCTGAAAGCCCTGGGCAGCCTTGGGGCCCACAGCTGGTGAGAGGGCTCTGGGGGGAGCAGGGCTGCAGGTTTGGGCAGGTCTCTCTTCTAACACATCATTTACCTGTGCAATGGGAAAAAACAATGGCAAAAAGCAAGCAGCAAGAAAGAGCCCCCTCCAGCCAGGCACAACTCATGCCCCTTAAATCCAGCCCAGAGCCTCTGAACCCCTGTCCTAACAAATCCCTCTGAGGTCTCGCAGTAAAATCACAGCCAAAAGCCACTGGGAGGGCTGAAGATAAGGTCAGGAAGGAAACTCAAGGGCAGGGAGGAGGGGCAGACTGTAAGCATGGGCAGGCTGAAGAGCTGGACATCAAACCTGCTGTATGGCAGCAGCTGAGAGGAAGAAAAGCAGGACTGGAGGCTATGTGTCCAATCATTGCTTTCTCTAGATTAAAAAATGTAAATTCCCTGTGTACTGGTCTGCCTTGGAGATATCAAGAATAACAGGAGGCAATTAGGAGTAACGGAGTCACAGCATGGCAGCAACAGGCAAATGTCTTTGAGAAAAGAGCAGGTTTGGGTGAGAGGCACAAACCCCCCCCTCTTTGAAAGATGCATCTGGTCCAGCTCCCAGTTTCCTTCCCTGCTAGTTTAATACTTCCTATCAAGCAGTGGTCCAACCAATTTAATCTGGGTTAATAGAATTGCTGGCATGCTCAAGGGAGACATTGCTGGGAAGCAGCGCAGGCAATGTGACCTGTGGGCCTTGGAAAGCCATGGACACACGTGGCTTTAGAGCCAGATGTGTGCTTTGCAGCTGGATCCTTAACAAACCTGGAAAATACCTTCCAGTGATCCACTGGAAGTGGACACAGCCCGTGATGGAGGAACACCACAAGGACAGCCCACAGGGACAGCCCCACTTCCACCCCAGCCAGGAAGTTTAAATGGAGCAGAAACCCAAGATTTAGACAAGAACAGCCAAAGCAAGAGAAGGGAAATGCCAGGAAATATGGGAAACCTGGAAAAAAAAGTGCTGGGGATGAAAACCCCCAGCAACCTGGAAAGCAGGAGTGAAGGAAATCTGAAAAATAAGAGATACAGAAGCACTGGTGAGAAGAAGATGGAGTTACATGGAGGCAACTGGGTTATAGGCAATCTTACATCAGTTTATGAAAATATCCCATTAATCTTCATAGCGCAATCTTAATTGCAAAATCTTTCATCAGCCTTGTTATTTGTGCACCTGTCACTGGAGACACTCGGAGTTGTTTTGTCGTCATTTCTCACACTAATTAGTGGGGCTTGGGGTGGTTTGAGGGGTGGGGTGGGGAGGGGGGGGCTGTTGTTTTTTAATTGTCCTCGAGCATGGCTCAGCTTTATGGTAACACTGCCAATTAAGGTCCTGCCCTGTGCAGGGCTTCTAAGCCTGCTAGGCATGTTACACAGGACTAGAGGGGTTGTTTTAATTAAATACCCCCAGACTAGTAGGGAAATATTTAGAGCAATTTAACAATCTGCTGCAGAGTTGTTAAGCCTCCAATATATCTGCTTAATGTTCATTTGGGTATTTAATAATCTCCCTACCTTATCTAATCCTGTTTAAATTTAAAGAGATGCATCTAAGCTGGTGAAGTAGCAAGCGCTTATTAACAGCCGCTGGTTATTAAAACATATTTGAGATGTCATCACCAGCGAGCAGTCCCAGCAGCAGGCAGGGGACTTGGAGCCTGCAGATGTATTTCTTTCTTAACTGGGGCTGCCCAGGGACAAGACCCAGTGGTTTCCTCACAAGCTCTGTTGTCACCACACTGGTACCTTTAGTTCCCAGCCTGCTTCCCATGCCTGTGGAAGAGAAGGTGGTGGACTTCCAGGGTAATTAGAGCTACTGGTTGCTTATTTTTAAGGCTGTTTTCCAGGTCTGCAGCTGCTCAGGCTGAGGCATTTTTAAAGAACTGGATGTTTTGTTCTCTCAGTTTAATTGAAGTTGTGTTTTCTTCTGCTCAGAGAGTTCTTCACAACTCAGTGAGGTCCACAGAAAATAATTTGCTTGAGGACAGCCTACAAGACCAGAAAGACTTTTCTGCAAAGTTTTAGCCCAGCTAAAACATAATCTGCTTACATAATCTGCATGTTTCTAATCTGGCTAGCCTGTGTTTGGTAGTATCTTTACCTCAATTGGATGCACCTGTCCTTTCCCATCTCTCCTCTCTTCCCTCCAAATCAGGCAGTTCCAGCACACTTTGGAGTGGTGCCACTCAAAACTCTGATTAGGGCAGGTCCCAAAATGCTGCTATCACAGACAAGAAGAGGTTGTTATAGAACACACAATTCTCAACTTGGACAACTTATACAAAAGGAGAGTCAAGCCAACAATTTAAGTTCCTGTGCAAAATGGCCTCCAGGCAAAACAAACAATTTTCAGGACACGAACAGTAAGTCACTCTTAAATCCCGTGAAAACGAACAGCCCAGACTATTTCACAAGCACTAACCCACCCAATTTTAAAGTACCTTCAACTGCTGAGGCTGGAAATAACAGCTGTGGAAAGAGAGGGAAAAACTCTGCCAGACAATTTAAAACAAGAAAACACATCTGGGAGAAATCTCCCTGCCCAACAAGACAGGCAGTTCTGAAGAGTGAAGGCCCTGATGCCTTGAAGGTTTAATGTCAGCATCCTCAGATGAGAGAGGTCCCCATACATCTTGTTCAAGCAAGAGAGTATCTCAGCTTCTTACCTTAAAGGCTGATTTTCATCATAAGTCTGGTGCTCAGCTTTTGGCCACTGTGTTTTGAGACAGAAATTGACCATTTGGAGAAAGTAAGCCCAGAGGTGACACATCTGTCACACGCATTGCAGAGGAGCACAGCCATCTGAGTTGGTCCTCACTCATCTGAGAGCAGCTTCCAAACAGCCTCCTAGAAACATGAAGGAAAATGTTTCCTCAGCCATAGCCACCACAGAACATAAACAGGCTCAAAACTGAGGCGAGGAAGAAAAGTAAACAAAAAAAACCAGCACACTTTATATGCTTGTTACAATTATTCTTGTTAGAAGTCCTGGAAGAGGTTGAGAAACCTGTATCCCCGAGGGTCTTTAAAAACAGGTTTGTACAGCAATGACAGAGGTGGAGATTATCTTACCTCGAGGCAAGGAGAGACTCACACGACCTTCAAGGACCTGGCAAGGTCCTTCCAACGCTTGTGAAGCACCAGCGACACCGAGATCTGCCCCATCCCCTCTTCACCCCATTGCAAGGGTCTGGTTATGGCACCAGTCAGAGAAGTCTGGACACCAGAAACAAGCTAAAACAGAGACAGAGACTCCACAGAGTCCAGCAGAAGCAGCATTCTGGCCTGCCAGCCTCGTTGGTCCCACGTGAACAAAGCAAACCCATCTCGTATCCCCAGCAGAACCCTCAAACCCCAGCCCTCCTCCACAGTCCCCATGCCAGACTTGGATGACAGATGACCAGAGGGGACCAAACCGAGCAGATAATTTTATTTGTTTTTCCTTTGTTCCTCGTCTCTCAGACACTGGTGTCATTTAGGATTTTTTGTGGAGGAGACACATCAGCACAGTGACGGATCCTGTCTGGTCCCATCAGCACCACGGCGGCGTGTCCCCAGAGTAACGCGAGAGGACTGCCATTCCTGCAGGGAAGGATGCTCAGCAGGAGGTGTCAGCCCGGGAAACACAACTATTGTTTCTCTCCCATCAGTTCGGTGGCACTTGGAAACTTTCAGGATGGGGGGGGAAGGCCGAGTCTGAAGCCAGAGGTGTGCCAAGGACTTGCACTGAAGGCCATGGAGCAGACTTCACACCCAGGCATCATCATCTTCTCCTCCCTGTCAAGGGAAAAGGAATAAGTGTACTTCAAGTGGCTGTTTCCTACAGGATGTGCCCTGCAGGGTAAGGAATGGAAACTTGAGTCCTCCTCCCACAAGCTGACACTTCCCACTGCACTCCCTCGTCACCTCTGTGTGCAGAGCTGCAGTCACAAATCATGGGGTTACTTAGACTCTTGAAAAAAAAAAAAGTAAAAGGATGCACGTATTTACAATGCTATTTCCTTAATTCTCAATAAAGGATCCTATTTGCTTCCTCCTCCATAAGTCACCTCTGGCTGAGCAGTGTGGGAGCAGGATGGAAGGGATGGCGTGAGTTAACACTTCAGTGCCCTCTAGCCAACACAGCTTTGGCAGTAGCAGAAGGTCTTCACATCCTTTACACCAGAGGACTTTAGGTTCTCCGTGGCCCTGTGGAGAAAAGCCTGGTGGAGTCCGGCCGTGCTGCTCTGCCTGCCAGGCAAACAGGGATCCGAGATGCAGAAAGGCTGAGCTATGCATCAGACACATTCACCAGCTCTCCAGACACCCAGACACCAAACCATCCATGTTCCCCACCCTGAAGATCTCAGCTAGAGCTGCAGGTATAACTTTATACAGCAGACGAGGCAAACTGCCTGCAGAAAATCATCTCTGTGTTTGTCTCAGTGGGAAAGGAACCCGATTTTGGGCTCTTTCCCTGCACAGCAAAGCAGGAAGCACCAATATTGAGTGCACTGGTATCACAACTCCACGTTCAGTCTCATCTCTGCAGCTCAGATCTAGCCAGGCCTTGTCTTTTGCCAGCAGGAGATGCCACGACACGGCTCTTCCGCGGGTGGGAAGCGCTTGGAGGAGCTGCTGGCGAACAGCAGGCTCAGAGGGATGAACCAGCAGAGGCATGCACAGAGCAAGTGATAATTTCCGTGCTGTGCAATTACAGCTGGGAAGGAGTAAACCTCTGGTGCACAAACCTGCCAACAGTTTACTGCCGACAAGGAAACAAAACCGACAGTTGACACTGGAACAGCTACTGATACCCTGTAATCATCTTAAAAATAGACTCTTTGCAAACCTGCTTGTTAGTAGTGAGAACATATGCTCTTTTTAAGAGGGGGGGAGAGAAACCTCCCAGCATCTCCAAAGCAACGTTTGCGTTAGCCAGAGCACGTGTTTGGTGAGGCTGAGGCTGGAACCTTCCCAGAACCTGGTCCAGCACTGCTGGGTGACCAAGGCACATCGAGATCCTGCTTTGCTACAGCATATTTTGCAGGATGAAGAAGTCTTAGTCCTCTGAGCCCAGCAGCCAGTGCTTGCACAACTATTGCAGACAGCCAGCTTATCCCATTTTATGACACATATCTGCTCCCCAGGCTCCTGGTGCACAGCTTTACTCAGCGTGAGTCCTCCCTACGGCTTCTTTAGCCCCTGACCAGGGTGGACAGAGGAACAACATCTTTGAGCCAAGGCCTCTGGAGTTCCAGCCTGGAGCATTGTCCATCACACAGAGCTGGACAGCAGCACAACCCTGGCTCACGGAAAGTGCCACGAGTGAGGTCTTCCCATGAAAGATAGCACAGCTCAGGACTAATCCAGAGTCCATCAAAATAGAGACTGGAACCAGGCTTTGGTCTGTTCTGGGTTGGTTTTGTTTCTTGGTTCCAGGTTGATTTTGTTGGATCTCTCAGAAGACAAAGCATCCACCCAGAAAGAGAGACCTGGTTTGCTTCCTAACATGTTCAGCACAAAATTCACTCACCTGCAAGTTTCTTTCCCTTCTGTGCTCAGCACAGCACCACTACAGGAGAGAGAGGGACACGTTCCCTCATAAGTGCATTTCATTTTGGTATGAGCCATTTAGAGATTATATCCACTTCAATTTGGGCAGGGATCCAAGGTTAACCTCCCTGCTCTTGTTAACAGAGCTTTGCTCTCAAAAAGCCCACCAGCTCAGTTTTACATCTTACTTGGCAAAGTCAGTGCAATGTTACACTGGGCACCAGGGTGAGGGCAGAGGAAAGGCAGATCTTGGGGAGCTCAGGGACTGCTGCAGCTGAGAGCAGCGTCCCAGGATTCCTGGACACACATCCCTGGTCTCCTCTGTCTGCCAATCATGACTACAGACATTTCAGACTATTGCTGTATGGCCCTACGGTCACCTCTGAGACTTTCTGGTGTCTCCACATGGCCAGGAAGGAAAATCTTTGCCAAACAGGTACAACACACGGTATGAGGGTGGCACCCTCCATCCAGGATCACAGCAGCACATACAGACACTTGATCCTTTAAAATTCACATTTATGCAAACCACGGTTTCCCAGTTCCTGGAAATCACATCCATTTCTAGGGGGATTCCACTTCCTCAGGGTCAGGCCAGCCAATGTACACTTTCCTGCCTTGCAAACCCCTTGGGAAGACTGCAGACTGTGCCTGCACACAACAGGGTGCCCAAGGAGCAACTGCAGAGTCCATTCTGAGGATCACCCTATCACAAAAACTGCTTCAAACTCAGCATTTCAGCCACCAGCAGGCACAGGAGTCCACCTGCAAGTTATGGAAAGCTGGTCTTCAATAGCCTGGCTTCCCCAGCCACTCTGCAACACTCCAAAAAGCAGAATGGGAGCATGCTCTGGGTAACAAGGAGCAGTCTTGGCTGCCAGAGTTGCCACCCCAGAGAGGATCTGGCAGCCACCTTGCCATGAGGAGACTCTTTCCTGCATAACCCCAGCAGGAAGGCAGCTGCTTCACCCACAGAAAGGGTCCTACAGCTCCCACCGAGATGCCCTCAGATCAGCTCCCACCAGCCAATACCTCCAGCATGAATTATTCATCCGTGTGTCACGCAGCCTCGGATGCTGATACATCCACACCACGCAGGAGAAAGCTTTTAGCAACGCGCCCGTGTCAGCACGCCCGGGGCGAGCTGGCCAGGTGCTTCCTCCCAGCTCGGAGCCGAGCTGCTGGGAGCCAGCAGGAGGGACCCGCGGTGCTGTTCCCGCTGCCATCTCCGGCACGGAGCTCCCAGATCCAGCTCCGTGAGCTCAGCACATCCACCTGTCACGCGAGCCACTCGCTTGGAAAATTATTCTGCTGGAGCATCACCGAGGACACCTTGCCAGTGAAATATCAGACAACATCAGGCGGTGTTTACTTGCTCCAGTGCGGATACTACACATTTATTATTTACACTTTGCAGCGTGTTTTTGGAGTTGTGTCAATAAGACTGAGGGTTATCAAGTGATCTGTTTGCAGTCAGTCAAAAGCTGCCGTGATTCCCAGGGAATTTCGGGACAGGGATTTACCTTTTTGCATCGGCCTAATCCACAACACAAGAGACTGAGGATCTGGGAGATGTTGGGATTTGTAGGACCTCAAACTGAGTTTGTGTCCCTTGCCTTCTCTGCTTCGTGCACAAGGGTTCTCCAATGGGAACCAGTCCCAGGGGGAAAAAAGGGCTCCTGAAATGATGTAACAACAAAGTGCAGATCTTCTCCCTCAGTCCCAAGCATTTGAAGAGATGGTTGGATGAATGCAGCTCATCCAGCCTGCAAAAACTCGGGAAAGACCAGCTTGGGGGCTCCCTACACACAGGGAACACAGATGGGTCTGGAGAGTGTGTCATGGCTGTCCCACCTGCAGATGTCACCGCCTGTCCTAGCCAATGTTTTCTCCTATCTTTTCTACTGTCTTTTGTCAGAGGTGGGGAAAACAATGAGCACTTCCAACTCAGCCATAAGCTCATTATCCCCCTTAGTAAGAGTTTCTTAACAGTAAATTTAGAAGTATCTTCCATGGAACCTAAACGTATTTTAAATTTCTTCTTTCAAACTACTTCTTGAAATGAAATTTTACACTAAAGCTAGATGGACAACCTAAACCAAGCCATTCTCACTTTTTTGATTACCAGAAGTGCCCTCATAGTTCTGGCTGAGAGACCAAAGCATCCAGTCACACATCTACACAAAGCCACCAGGTACTTTGGCAACCACGATCTGCTGCAAA
This sequence comes from Nicator chloris, assembly GCA_013400495.1. Taxonomy (NCBI): domain Eukaryota; kingdom Metazoa; phylum Chordata; class Aves; order Passeriformes; family Pycnonotidae; genus Nicator; species Nicator chloris. Next base: position 325,479 of record WAAE01019470.1, on the reverse strand, counting down.
TCCCATTTCCACAATGGGAAATATTTAAGATTTGGTTTCTGAAAAGCCCCTTTTTCATCACTTCTTGAGCTGGGCTGGTTCTAGTATTCAGCCCAGCTCTGCAGTTTGGCAGCAGAGATCTGAATTCTTGGCCTAGTAATGAGTGCCAAGGCAGTTGTTTTCATCTTATGCAGTCAACAAGAACATGGAAATCAATTTTTCCCAATCTCAGTTATGGCTAGAAATCCATTCCTTTTAGGCCAGCTACAGGATTAATCTATTGAATGGTTTGCAGGCGTTTTGCTGACATACAAACATTTGAAGAATACATTATGCTTTCTCCCTCCTAGTATAGCATTAGTGCTTTTTTTTTTTTTCCTGTAAACATCTTTGTTCGGGAATCCATGAGACAGGATGTGGAAATGCATGTCTGCCTTGCAAACAAGCCTCGTGTCTGCAAAGTTTCTGCACCTCAATCGTCGGAGCTCGGTGGCTTCAGGAAAAGAGCAAAGACGCCTTGTGCTGCACAAAATGTGCCAGCAACACAAAGCAGGAGCTGAGCTGCCTCCCCACAGCCCGTGCTGAACAAAGGAGCAGCAAGTGTAAATGAAATAAATCACATAAATTCCAGTTTCAGTGGAAGCCTCGACCTAAAGACCTGCCAGTCTAACAATTAGTCTCCTCTGCTGGCTCCACAGCACCAGGACGTGCATGTAAAAAGCCATCTCACAGCTACCACTGTGGCACTCTCGTGCAATTCTGTCACCCCAAAAAGGGGGTACTTGGCCATATTTTGTTCTCTTCTCATAGAAAAAAGAGAATCTCATCTCTTTTGGTCCTTACTGGGGGCTCCAGAAAGTTTCTTGTACTGTTCTCAGCAGGATTGCGAGACACTGCAAACTTCTGCAAGAGTTTGTTACACTTACTGACTACTGACATAGCTGAATTTTAATTTTTCCCCTTTTCTCAGACTTGGAAATAGAAGCAAGTTTCTTTATTTCATCAGCATAAGCAGGTCTTCCTTTCAACACTAGAACTTTTCCAACTCCAAAGACTTGTTCCCCACCCAAATTTGGGGATACATCAGCCTCCATTCCAGTATCTGCACTTGCTCATAAGGATCTAAATTTCCACTTGTCCAATATCACAGCTTTTCCACAGCCAGACTCCAAATATCAGGATTGTTTGTAAAACTTTCCACAGGTGATGTATTTCAGGCCAAAGGCTAAGATTTGTTTTAAAATGTTCTTCACAAAATTTGATCTGGGCAGCAATATCGAAATGGTTTTGGAAGAACAGAGAAGGCTAAAGCAATTATATCCCACACAGCAGGACAGCAGAAAGTGAGTGCATCCATCTCATCACAGCTGTCCTTTCTTCCTGCAGCAACCTGAACCCAACAGAGTGTGCAGCTCTATTTCCCACTGCTGGGGAGGGCAGTACAGGTATTTCTGAGTCAGAAAAATACTCCCTGTGCTATAATATGTTTGTCTGACCAGAAGGGACATGTCTAGTTATGAAGATATGATAGCCCTGCTTGCTTACCCACAAAAAAACCCCAATGCTCCAGGGCCACAGGGAGGGAGCAGAGCTGCTTCACAGCTGTCACGACACCTGGACACCCCAGAGATGCAGGCAGCAGTGAAGACCTCAGCAGGTTTACAGGACAGCTCTTAAAATGCCCCAGATACAACCTAGAAACCAGAGCAGAACAACAGCACAAATCACACAGTAGCCCTTCCTATGAGCAGCTGATCCACGCTCCAAAATATTCAAAAATCCAAAATATTCTGTGGACACTGACCTTAATGCCTAAATAGCACGATGTTCACCTGGAGCTTCACACTGACCACTAAAGTCTGCTCTAAAGAGCTCTCAAGCTGCCCATGAAATAGATATTTGTACCTATCACAAAATCAGGGTGCCCTCCTTCCCCCAGCTGATCTTTCCCCTCTGTTTCTGTATCATTCACTTGCTGGGCTGGGGCTAAAAGCTAGGAGCAAGTCTCCAAAAATGGATTTATCTCAACAGCTCCCAGCACTTGCAGCAACACATTTACTCAGGAGCACTCTGATGGTCTCCAGCTGCCATCAGCAAGACTTGGTCAACAGGTGAGTCCCTCCAAACAGCATGAAACAGGTCAGTTCTGACTACTTCTTGCAAGATTTTGTTGCCTGTAGCAGGATATGGTCACCAGACATGAGCATGAAGGCACTACACCCTTCTGGGAAGCGATTCCTTTTGTAGGGAGAGCATAGTTCAACACACCCATGCTGTGCACTGCCTGGAGGGGAGCAGGGGGTGCTCAAGGACTCCTTTGTGCTACCACACAGCACCACTGGAGAGCTTCCATCAGGTTCTCTCATCTTGCCAGGACATCCAAGACAGATCCATAGTAACTGAATAATCAATTAATCCTCCTGTAGAGCTCCATTTACATAATGAAAACGCAGCCTCCCAATATACCACTATTTTTCAGTTGTCTAGACCAATATATCTGTCCTGCAGTTGGAGGGGGAGAGACCTAACACAGCTTCTATTACGGGTGGCAGAGTTCCAACTGACATCACGTGGTGGCAATAAAACTTGTATTGATTTCATGTAAGCATTTAACCCTAGCAGAGCACATATTCCTTCAACAGCCCACAGCGGACTCCAGGTCCAGCAACCCAGACTGAATTACAGTTGCACCTCACATGGAGCCTGGGGAATCTCTCCTCTTCCTCTCCAGCTCCCCAGGAAGCCATAGAGAGGCAGAGAGCAGACAGGCTTCGCTGCACATCCTGAAATATGGCAACAGGTTTGGATTTCTCAGTTCAATACCTGCAGCTTATCTCAGACCACAGAGGAAGGTCTTGCCCTACAGCTCTCAATGAGAAACAAATCAGCTGTAATTCTAGGTCCAGCTCATTTAGCAAACAAGGACCTGGGGTTGAGCTCTGTCCTCAAAAGCCTGCTCCCAGACTGAAGACCTGGACCCGTGGTGCTGAATAATCCCCTTTCTCCACTTCACACAGCACTGGCAAAGCACAAGGCAGTAGCCAGCAGAGGCTCTAGAGCTGAATTAAAGCCCTTACTCTTCCCCCAGCTTTCACCAGCAAACAGGATGTGAAGGGCAAACAACCAGTACCTCACAGCAGGTCCCACTTGCTGGTCCTGGCTCCCAGGACAAGCTGCAGAGTGGCCATCAGCAGAGAAGGCTGAGGTTCAGCTGCAGCCCCTGGTCCTGCCACTGACTTCTGCAGGTCAACAGGCAACGCATTTTACACTTAACTCCAAACCCACAAAGTTAGTGCAAAGCTCTCTGTTGATCTCAGACCAGATGGAAAGGGAACAGAACGTCTGACCAGCACTGCCAACAGCACTGCTGGGCCACTGGAGATAAAGAGACAAAGTGGTGTCAGACCTTGGTGCTTTCATGGAACAAACTGAGCACATCTCTGCTCTGGCCCAGGTGAGCTCAAGGCCTGTTTTTTCTCTTTGTCCTTTGAGAAGCCCTGTCCCACTTGACTTTTGCCATCCCTCCTGCTCTTCAAAATGTGAATTCCAAGTTTTGCTGTAAAAGGTCCCTCCAGCTCCTTTCTGGGCTCCTAAAGGGGATCTAAGTGCAGACTTCCTTCGATTTCCAGGGCTAACTCTCTGTATCTTTAGCATAGAGGAGACCACTAGGAACCGTACCACAGCACTAACAGAAGAGCAGGAATTCCCTGCTTCCAGGGCATCCCAAAGCTTCAACCATGAAGTTTCAACCCTGGGCTAGTGTGATCTTGTTCTACTTACGCAGAGCACTAAGGCCTGGAGTTTTCCATTTGTCAGGGGCACAGCACTGCCCAAGGATGGCAGAGAGCAAGTCATTCAGCCTTGGCAGCCCTGTGTGTCCCAGGCACAAGTTTTGGCACAGACTACAAAGCCTGGGGTGCCAATATCTTCCTAGACAGCAGTGATGCTCCTCTGTGCCTCTGTCAAGGCTTTCCTGCTTAGCCTCCCATGCCCTCCATCCCTGGAGACCCTGGCAAGCACAAAGGCAGCTCCTCTTTTGCACGTCTCCCAGTGGCTGCCTCGCACAACAACTTTCCCCACAGGTCTGGAGCTCTGGAAAGCAGCCTACATCGGAGTCATCCCCACTCCCAAAGGACAGCCTGAGCCAAGCTTATGTTACCAGCACCAGGAGCATGTTCCCCACTTCCTAAACGTTGCATCAGAGCACGCGGTGTCAGGGGCGGTTGGGAATGCGCCGAGGCTGCCTCTGCATATGTGTGTCACAGGACACGCACGCATCCCGTCTGGAAGCTCCAAGGAAGGCCATCTGCCTTTCATCGCCGACTGGTGACGCTCGGAGATTCTCCCTCCTTGTCGCCGTGGCTACTGCACGCTGTGCCCGGCTCCACAGCGAGCTCCAGAGCCACCTCCTGGCCGAACGGATAACAGTCCTGGAGAACGGCAAGAATGGAAAATAAATTCAAAAAAATCCCCTAACGAATCCCAACACCACCCCCCAAATCCCAGCCGCCATGCCCTCCGTATCAAGTTTCAGCATCATTCCAAACAGAGGCACTGCCCTGCTCCCGTTCCTACGCATGGCCCCAAATCCAGGACAGGGCTGGGATTTTACTCTTGGAGACACTTTTACCTGCCACCAGTGCTCCTGTGCTCACCCCAGCTTCCACGCAGATGTCCCCCAGGCACCAATAAGCTGATGGACACAGGGAAGGTGGAGGCACAGGCCAAGTAAAATATTGAGCCAGAAGCAGAGCACCTGCACTCAGGCACGGAAATATTGGCACTCTCCTTTCCCCATCACTTCCCCCCTTTGCATCCCACTTGCACTTGGCTCTGCAGAAATCCACCCTGCTCTCCCCAGCTTAAAATATTATTCTGTTTCAGCCACTTCTGCATCTGTCTGCGCCAGGGTTCTTCTTTCTCTGCAGAAGGTCTGTGCCATTCCTTTACTGAGCCCAAGTCACACTGGGACAGCCAGGAACTGCTAGAAGGACAGACAGGACCACACACCTGGATCTTGGCCCAGCAGTACAGAAAAGGAAACTTTTCTCCCAGTCCACAGCAAGGCTAAACCCTGCTGTTTGATTAGGTTTATTTTCCTGCAAGGCTGGACAAGACATCCAGGCAGCTGAACCGCCTTCAGGAGAGCAAGGTGCAGTTCATGTGGCCAAGTGTCCTTCCCCAGTGCTGCCAAAGGCAGGTAAAAGTGCTCCCCCTGGGACATTTCTTTCTGTTGACAGAAAATGCCCTTCACAGCTGCTGCAGCTCTGCACAACCAAAGGCACATTACCCAGCTCAATTATTGCACAGACTCAAACTCCAAGCCAAGGTTGCGCACTCAAAAACAGCTGATAACACATCAGATTAAACCCTATGGGAAAGGTTTTCCCACTGTAAAGGTGCTAACATCAGGTAAAGAAAGGGTTACAGCAATTTATAGTGATCTCTAACCTGGGTTTCTTTCCTCTCAACCTTCTTTCTTGCTGCCATTTCCAGCTCATCCAGCACAATGCAGACTATCCCAAACGTGAGACCCAAACTGAGGTGGCAACTACAGACTCAAGAGGCCTGGTGAGAGGAGAGCAGCACAGCTCCAACCCCAGAGCAGGGAAACCCACCAGGTACCCTTCCAACAGGTAAAAAACACCAGGCGAGCAGCGCAGCCAGGAATGACATCGGAGTCCTTAGGATGTAAAATCCCTTCCCATGTTGCAGCATGTTGACCTGACAACATGCCATCAGAATTTTAAACGATGTATCCGAGCGTTCTGCTCCCGTCAGCCAGCGTTTGAACCTGAAGCGGAGCCGGCAGCGGCGAGGAGCAGACAGCAGAGGTAATTACCCGCGGCCTCCTCCAAGAGCTGACAGAAAGCAGGCCCCGTGCTGGAGATCCTGGCCTCATTACGGGCTCTCCTGGAGGCTGCAGCTGCTCCTCTCCATGGTCAGATGTGAGTCCCGGTGTTTGGAAGGGGAGAGGGATGCTCCCACTGGCTGCCCTGGGCCCCTCAGTGGCCACAGGGTCCCTCAGCCATAGCACAACCACAGCCATGCTCTTGTTCGAAGCCAGAGCCCTGAAACTTCGGCAGCTGAGCAAAAACCAGACGTGAAGCTGGCTGGTTCATCACTGTGGCATTTCTAATTTGGGAAGGGGGCTTTTTCCTGAGTCAACGTCTGCTTTAGAGCAAAGAGTTGTTGTTGCCTTTTCTCCAGCCTGGAAATGAAACTCGAGGTAATTTCAGTAAGGAGGTAGTATAAAAGGGGATCTTTATTTGAAGGCCCTCAGAAGCAGTTATAGAAAGATGTCCACAAAAGCCCACCTCCTCCAGGGATGAATACAGTTTTATAGGTTTTAAGGAATTAGCATAATTGATAAGAAGGACCAATTAGGAGGACAAGTGGTGATGCAATTCCCCCCCAGGTCAAGCCCCTTCTCTGGAGCCCCCCCTCAGCACTGGCTGTACTTTGTCCAAGGAAATGTATCTCCAAGATTTGAGTTGTTCTCGGCCTTGGTTCCCAGGAAGAACCAAGATAGCACAGGGGCCTTGCACCCCTGGGGCTTGGAGCTCTGGAATTCATTTTGTCCTTCTGCCTAAGGAAAGGCCATGGAAAAGTACTGGGAAAAACGAGTCACTAATACAATAGGCTACAGAGCTACAAATATATGTGCAAAGAACACAGAGAACATATAAAGAAAAAAGGCAAAACCCAAACGGCACCAAAGTGATGGAGCAAACTCTCGCTCCTTCCCTCTTTCTCATTGATGGCAGCAAGACAAAAACTGAGATTCCACAGTACCAATTTCTGCAGCAATGGAAAAGACATTTTGCTGCAAGAGAGCTGCCACTCCAGAAAATCCAGGGTCTCTTGGCATCTTCTCCATGCTTCTCAAACATTGCCTACCCAGAGCAGGGTCTCCCTGTGGACCCCAGACCCCCATCCCATGGCCCAGGACAGCCTTCTTGACAAGGAAAGTGATTTGCAACAGCACAGATGCAGCAAAGGATAAGACAACTTGGCTGAGGTCTCCTCCATGTGCTTCCCTAATGGCCTCTCCTGGCAGTGACCCTTGCTGACCTGACAGTCTCAGGGGATGTAATTCCAGCTCCATTCTCCCGAGCTGCTGCTGCCCATCTTCCCAGCCGTGCATGCACAGGGAGGTTGGAGAACCCCCACGATGGATGGGTGTCCAAAGGAGGCTGAGCCACCCAGCTCATTTGATGGAGAAACTGCTGGCTGGACATGAACTACAGTCCCAGACAGCAAAAGGTGATCTCTTCCAGCCTCCTCAGCCTCTTCCTAGCAAAGGCCTGGCCCAGGGAAGCAAATGTCCAGAATAGCAAAGGAGGAAAGGGGAAAACACATCAATGACCAAGCACTGCATGGGTGTGAGAAAAACCCTGTGCCCATCTACTCCAGGAGAGGAGACATGAAGCATGTGAAGCCCCTTGAGCACCAAACCAGAGGCACAGAGGTGATGGAGAACCTGCAATACCTGATTTCCATCAGTGCTACCTGCCCTCCTGGCTGGTGGCACAGGCTGAGCCACAGTGGAGTAACCAGTGGGGGACACAGCACACCTCTCTCAGTGAAGTGATGCTGCACGGCTGTGACAGGCCCAGTGTTTCCCATGAAGCCAGGAATTACTATCTTTGCCTCTAGAAGGTCCACTATTAACCAGCAGCTTCCTTTGGGAAAATAGAGACCTCACAAAACCAAAACCTGCAGCATCAGTTGTTGTCTCCCTAGCGCAGCAAGCAAACCTGAGCTCAGTGCTGGCACTGCCTGTCCTTGGATCCTGGGAGTCCAGGGCAGAGGGAAGTGTCAGGCTGTTCTCTCCCCACTCCCAAGGAAAAGGACAGGAGGAAAATGTGTATGAATCAAAAGGGTAATGTTGGCACATTATAGGCAGCAAGTTTAATGACACCTAATCATAATGCTACAGAATTTTGGAAGGGATATAAACCCTTGGGCTTCCAATGACCTTTGAAAGACAGAGAAGAATGAGAATAAGTCCCCCCTGCAGCTGCCTGCTCTTCAGTTTCCTCCACCTTCCACTAAACCACAAAGGGCTGGAGCCATCACAAACACCAGATTGAATCAAATGGATCTTGGTGCAACTCCCACCATCCCTTCACACCCAAACAATAAACGCAGCAAATTATTTCCTTCCTGACAGGCCTTTACTCAGTTGAGAGCCATTTTCTGCCACCTTTCCTCTTCCCAATTCTTTACCTCAGCCTTTTCTTTTCAAACCAAGCCAAATTCTTTTGGCAGCCTGGAGCCTGAGCTCCAGGTAGGGCACGGTGCACAGTAACAGATTTCCCACCGAGCTCGAGGGAATGGGATCAGACTCCAAATGCCTCCTAGAAAGTCTCTTATTTCTCTCCACCACAGGTCCCAGGAGGATCTGTTAATACAGGCAGCTCCTGTGCCATCCTGGCTGTGCTTGAGGAGCCTTAAAATGGAGCATAAACTCCTGCCTCCTCCTGAAGGCATCGGTGGGAAATTTCACACAGGGTTAGTTTTAATGCTTTAAATATTCTGTGAGGTTTGTGTTCAATTTCTCATCATAAAGTTTTAATGGGAACTCCTTGAAATTGCCAGCTCTTCTGATGCATCCTCAGACAGAAACTGTCTGTCGCTGCAAAACTTGGTGAGGTGCATCCTGGTTATATTCATCTGTCTACAGTTTTTAGTTTAAAAAAGAAAGCACATCAGATATGCAAGGTTTAGCAACATTTTTAACGAGGATGTGTCAACATTCGTCCCACACTTGCAAGCCTGATAGCCTAAATCCTTGGTGGAGGATTATATATATTTGATAAAGGTGATTTTATAGTTGTCTCCAGCAATGGGAGACAGGGAGCTGAGGACATCCAGGCTGAGCTCTGAGCTGCCACAAGTTAAAACCCACTCCTCCACAGGTCACTCAGCTCCCTCTCTCAGCCATAAAACTCTTGGAAACACCAGGGAACAAAAAACTTTGTGGAAAGAGCTCACTGCTATGCTACCTAACAAGCTCCCAAAAGTAAATCCATCTCTTCTCCCCTGAGACCAAGGCATTGCCAGCACAAGGAGAGCCGTGAGAGGAGGATTTCTAAGAGGCAATGGGCAGCTTTTCTTAGCACATTCTTACTGTTCAGGGCCGGATCTGCACACAAAATTTAGTCCCAAACACTCAGGGTCTTCAGATAAAAGCAGAGGAAAGGAATTTTAAGAATTGGAAAAAGAAAAAAGAAGGAAGTGGAAAATGGAGGCAGAGGGAATAACTGGAAACTTAATTTGGTCAGGGAGAAAAGGTAACAGTGGTTTTCCAATCCATTAGCTCACTGTGAGTGTCAAGTGTGCAGATTATGCAAAAAAAAAAAAA
>WAAE01019470.1:288693-316031 GCA_013400495.1 Nicator chloris | reverse complement strand
AAAAAAAAAAAAAACTTATAAGATAGGATGAATTCTGTAAAAAAGAAACAGAAGTGATGATGCCTAAGAGGGAATTTCTGAGCCCTTGCACATTATTCTCTGGATTTGACCCCACCTCTCACATGCTAAAGGACAGTACATCTCCTCCACCTGCTCAGCCTGCACAGGATCCCTCTTGCAGCAGCCTCTGCCCCCAGGAAACAGCCACAGCTCCTGGCAGAGATGCAAGAGTCACAGAATCACAGCATGACCTGGCTTGGAAGGGACCTCAGAGATAATCGAATTATCTAGAGGGACAGGAACACCTTCCACTAGACCAGGTTGCTCAGAGGTCCACCCAGCACTGGGAGGTACTGGTGATACCCTTCCAGGGATGAGGCAAACACTTCCAGGGATGAGGCAAACACTTCCAGGGATGAGGCAATCACAGTTTCTCTGTGAACAACAGGTCTGCACAGCTCTTCCTCGGGAAGGAGCATCACCCGGGCACAGCTGGACTGCAGCATCACTCCTCACCTTGCCCCCACCAGCACAGCACCAGCCTCAGCTAGGGAGGGGGGTCTTCTGGTCTCTGCCCACCCACTGACCCTGCTCAGTGTCAGTCCCCCCCAAAATTCAGAAGCCCTTGGCTGCCTGGGCAGCAGATTGGGGTGCACTTCATCCTGCGCCCCTGGAGCACCTCCAGGCCAGGCAGTGGGGGCTTCGTTTCTCCTGCTCCTTCCCCTCTCTCCACCACAAACACTTTATGCAAATCCAATCTCTCCTCGGCTGGCTCCCGCTGTGCTGCAGAGGGTTGGGGAAGGGGAGGAGAGGGGAAGGGGTGGGAAGGAGGGGGGAAGAGGATGGAGCCTTGCTCGCTATCAGCTGCTCAGAAGAGCAGAGCAGAGACAAGATTGATGATGCTCTCTGGATATAAGATCTCCTCCTTGTGAAAGGCTGCTTATGAGGCCTGATAGACTTGTCATCTCTTAATAAACATCGCTGATATGTCGGTGAGGAGAAAGCTGAGGCAAGGGGAGGACACACAGAAAGGCTGCTGACAATTCACTCAGAACGCTGCTCCCCTCTTGCCTCGGCCGCCTAGTGCAATTCCGATGGCCTCTTCCCAGGGGGAGCATTCCCAGGCCAGCCTCACCAGGAGCTGCCATCCCAGCAGAGCCCAGGAACAGGCTGGACCCAGCATCTGGGCATTTCCAGTGAATGATACAACCCCTTTCCCTGTGAGCCTTTGGCGCACACCTGGTCCTAAACCACAAAGCCATAAGGATTTTCAAACAATTTCCACAGTAGTTCCGGGAGCAGATCCCGGTGGGACAGGGTGCAAGGGAGGCATTTCATCAGCACCTTGCAGACTTCAAAGCTGGTTCACTGCTGTTGTGGTCCTTCTCTAAACTGCTCTCCAAATGTAAGTGGCTCTGCTCTTGCCCACATGGCTGTAAATCAGAGGGACTTGTCCATGCTCAGGAAACACATCCCTTGCTTTTATTTAACCTCTGTAAAGCAGCAGGGAAAATTTTAGTGCTTCGAGTGGGCATTTGTCCTACCCTGCTCCAGTCACAGATAGAAAGTGTGGTGTCACCACCAGGAGCTTGTTTGGATACAAAAAACCCACATCAGGCCCGCAAGTTTTGTGTGACTACAGCCACATTTCCCCTGCATGTCTGGCTCTGTTTGTATTTAATCAAGCTATGCATGGTTAAAAATCCTCCAGAGCATTAGCAGGTGCTTAGTGGTGCTGTGTAAGTGCAGAGCTAAGGAATAACGTGCTGTAAGCACAGCTAACATAAGTGTTCATGGCTCCCTGTGGGGCTGAGGATGGCTGCAAACCAGCTTATCCACCCTGGGCTTGCAGATGCCCAGAAAGGTTCCTACAGCCAGGCAGGCTCCTGCTGGGAATGCCTTTGGTCCCTCCGAGGTTTCTGCTGCTCCCTGTCCTCCCCAAAGCCTGCCCCAGCACACTGGTGCTTCCCAATGTGCTTCATCCCACACCGTTTCTCTGTAAAGCAGCACCTTGCAGCGATTTTTCCTGTCTCACACAAATTCAGCCATCACCTTATTAGCATGGAATAGTTTGGGTTGGAAGGGACCTGCAAAGGCCACCCAGTCCAACCTCCCTGCAACGAACAGGGACAGCCTCAACTCGCGCAGATCCCTGTCCAGCCTGAGCTTGGACTCTGGCAGGGCTGGGGCATCCACCACATCTCTGGACAGCCTGTGCCAGGGCTTTATCACCCTCATTGTAAAAAAAATTCTTCTGAAAGAACTTCATTAACAAGTTCTGAGACAAACTCATTTAGCTACAAGGACTTGCTATTATCTGCAGCACCAATATTAATATTGTAAGCAAAGTAAGTCCTTTCAGGGCTTGGATTAATTTTTGTTCAGAACCCAGTACATTTTTCACCGTGGCACCTGTGTTTGCAGAAACCCAAACCTGGCTGCATCTCTTTCCAAAAAACCTAATATAGGAGCAGATTTTCGAGGGTTGGATTCATCATCTGTAAACACCCGTGCTAAATGAGCACAGGAGTGAGTACCTGGCAGAGGAAGCAAATATATTTCTCCCTGTTTTGGACATGACCTTTCCAGCACACCTCCCAGGAGAGAGATGTCAGGCCTCCCTCCTCCCCAGAATTAGTGACCCACAGGGAATGAGCTCCTCAAGGCTGGAGCCCACAGCTCGGAGTAGAGCAGGACAGCCCCAATTTGATTAAGAAGGAAAACAACCTCCACTCCAAAAGGTGAAAGTGCAGCACTGGCATTTCCTGCCCTCGGCAGCCCAGAACAAACCAGTGTCCCCAGCGTCACCCCCCCAGTCAAAAGGGCACTTCAGCACTTGAAACCCTCCTCCTCTGCTGCCCAAAGAAAATCAGAGGGATTTTCTGCAACAGCCAGCTCGGCATTCAGGCATTGGAGTGGGATCACTCTCACAAGCTGGAGTGTCCCTGCCTGCCTGCAGGAACATCAAGCCTTGCTCAGTTCTTGGAGAGCCAACACACCACACCTCTGAGCACACGTTGTGACTCTCTAGCTCATGTTTTTAATAAAAAAATAGCTGATTTTGCAGATACTCCATGCACACAAACATCTCTTGCTCACCTGGCACCTCAGCCCAAATCCATGAAATAGCAGTTCCACAGCACTTTCAAACAGATAAAATTTCAGGAGCTTCTTTTTTACCCGGCTTCAGCTGCTGGTGGCAGGTGAACACATGAGAATCATCACAATTGTGCTAAAGGATAATTAAAGTTTCTAACCTCTGTGGCTGCAAAGTCCTGGAAACCAGCAACAAACGGAAAATCGCCAGTTGAATTTTCCTGAAATTCACTCCCCCACATAGCCCCCAGTGGCCCCTCTCCTCAACTCAGGGCTCAGAGCTCAGCTGGAGTTTCAGATTCATTTACAGAGTCTTGCTTCATTGGGATTTTTCATTGCACTGGAAAAGCGATTTTTAATTCTAAATCCTTGCAAAATCACAAGCACTTTGTAGTCTTTTCTGCTATTTCCTCTCCAAAAAAAAACACGCTAAAAATAGAGGGTAAGAAGTATTCACAAACACAAAAGGAAAAAAAAGCTTTGCTGAGGCTATAGGCAGTAAAGAACCAATTAACTACCTCATCCAAGAAACTGAATTGCTGGCCATTAAAAAAAGATAGCACCAATCTAAACTCTGCCACAGAGATTAGAAACTTAAGGTACAGTATATACATTTTCTGCTCAGCACTTAACCTAATGGTTATAATGAGGATATCTAAGTGACTGAGGATATTATTTGGTCAGAGGGTCACCACAAAGCCAGACAGTCAAAGCATAACTAAAAAATATGAGAGTATTTTCACATCACGCTGTATAAGTTGTCTTCCAATAAAAACAGAAGCAGAGAAGGAAAAAAAATTGCTACACCATTTAGAAATTCTTCACGTTAATATACATTTAAATAAACAACAAAAACACAGTGATAAAAAACAGGATTCATGAGTGAGGAAGAGATGGAGTGGGAGTATAAGACTTGGTCTTTGGGAAGACTACTTAAAAAGAAAAGAGAAAGTATATCTGAATGTAAGCTAGAAAAAGAACCCACAAAGGGGAGGAGGAATTATTCACACTCAGGAACTCTTTGTAGTCTTCCATCTCTGCACCCCCACAGTTTTGTGCAACACACAGACCTTTCCTTCCAGGGGCATTGCTGGGAAGGAAGGAAGGAAGGAGGGAGGGAGGGAGGGGGGGGGGGGGGGGGGGAGGGAGGAAGGAAGGAAGGAAGGAGGGAGGGAGGGAGGGGGGGGGGGGGGGGGGGAGGGAGGGAGGAAGGAAGGAAGGAAGGAGGGAGGGAGGGAGGGGGGGGGGGGGGGGGGGAGGGAGGGAGGAAGGAAGGAAGGAAGGAGGGAGGGAGGGAGGGGGGGGGGGGGGGGGGGAGGGAGGGAGGAAGGAAGGAAGGAAGGATTTGGAGAAAAATAAAGACTTGGAGGTCTAAGGACAGCTGGGGAGATGTATTTCTCCAGCACAACCCTCCTTGAACAGCAAAGCTCTCAGAAATACAGGATTGGAGCCCTTTGAAAGCTGCCTCCAGCTCACAGCAGCAAAGATTAAAACCCCAGCAGTTCCCATCCATAACTCTCCCCGTTTGGCAGGGGCATCACAGCACTGCAAACGCGGAGACAAACGGAAGGTGTCAGCTCAGTAATTTCCCAGCTCTGCAGTGAGCAGCATAGAAAATATGTGAACCTCTATTTCATCCTCCACATCATATCCAAACTCGGATCTCCAGCAAGAGAGAATTCAAGTGTTTCTTCCCTATGAGGGTGGGGAGGCCCTGGCACAGAGTGCCCAGAGGAGCTGTGGCTGCCCCATCCCTGGAAGTGTCCAAGGCCAGGTTGGACAGGGTTTGGAGTACCCTGGGATAGTGGAAGGTGTCCCTGCCCATGGCAAGGGTGTGGAACAAGATAATATTTAAGTTCCCTTCCAGCCCAAACCATTCTATGATTCTATGAACTAAACTGTTCTAGTTTTTGAAAGACAGGGATAGGAATGTCATGCAAGGAGTGTTTTAGAATATATATTAAAATACCAAGTGGAGGGTGGAACAAAGCTAATGAACTCAAAAGAAGACATCTGAACAAGTAGTTCATTACCCAGATTCCCGCATGCTCAAAAACCATAGATCATTTGCTTTCACCTAAATGTCCATTATCTCTGGTTTGTTTGGGTTGATTTTTTACGTAGAAAGACATTATCCCTGCTAAGATCTCCTGACAAAGATTTAATGCTGCCATTTGTCGTGGTTTAAGTCAGCCCCACACAGCCTCTCACTCACTCCCCCCCGGTGGCGTGGAGGAGAGAACTGAAAGGATAAAAGTGAGCAAACTTGTGGGTTGAGATAAAGACAATTTAATAGGGAAAGAAAAACCACAGATGCAAAACAAGGAGTCCATCCTCCACTCCCCATGGGCAGGCAGGTGTTCAGCCATCCCCAGGAAAGCAGGGTTTCATCACATGTGGTTTTGGGAAGACAAACAACTTCAATCTGAATGCCCCCCTCCTCCTTCTTCCTGCAACTTTCTATCATCAGATATAGGGTATGGAACATCCCTTGGGTCACTTGGGGTCAGCTGTGTCCCCTCCCGGCTCCTGCTGCACCCTGGGACTCCTCACTGGTGGGGCAGTGCAAGGAGCAGCAAAGGCCTTGGATCTGTGTGAGCTCTGCTCAGCAGCAACAAAAACATCTCAAGGTCATCAACACATCCAAAACACAGCCCCATAGCAGCCACTGGGAAGACAATTAACTCCATCTCAGCCAAAATCAGCACAGAATTTTGTAGCCTTTCACAGATAAGGAAATATCTCCTTCATCTTCTTAGCAAAAATCTCTGCCCCCTCCCCTGCTGACACAGTGTAATTCTCCAAATCTGCAGTTTCAAGTGAAAGCGAATCTGATTTTGACTCAGGCTCCAGATGGGTCTAGCTGTAAAGATATTGTCATGTGAAAGATTAGGCGCTAGCTTAGACAAAGAGGTGTTCAGCTGCAAGCTTAATAGCCTCTGAAACAGCAACTGCCACCAAAGAGCTTCCAGGTACTGATATTGCTATCCATAATAACCACGGGATTGCAACAGATGATGGAAAGGCTGGAAACTCCCCGTGGGATTCAGTGCTCTGCACAGAAAGCTGCTAACCCCAGCTAGAGCTCGGAGTCCTTGCAGGTTGCCTTTGTCCATGCAGGGACAGTCAGAGTGCAGTTTGCTCAGAGGGCTGGGATGCTGTGCAGGGACCCCCGTGCAGGTGACCTGCAGCTCCTCAGGGCTGGGGACCTGGGACAAAAGGCATGGAAAATGCAGGAGCAGGGTTAATCCCACCCATCCAAACTGACCACCCACTGCTCTCCTCGCAGCTCTGACCCTCGCACAAGGCTCAGCACCTACGTGGCCAAAGCAAAGTCAAGGGGTATAAGTGAAGGAGAGATGGAAAATCAGCAATTGCAGCACCAGGCCTAGGATGAAATTGTCACCTCCTGCCCGGAAACCCCAGAAGAGGTCCCAGTTTGGGGGCTGGGAAAAATCCCACTGTGCACACTGAATTGGCCTCCTGGCCCCTGCAGCTCAGAGTCATCACACAGGATATTCTTCCTGGAAACTCTCTGCACCCCAAGTTTGGAGAGGCCAGCTCCACCCAAATCACTGCCCTGAGATCCTCACTCTGCATCCACCTCAGCCAAAATGAGACAGCTTGGCCAGATGGTGCAACAGAGAAGCCACAATGCCCATATGGCCTGGACATGATGATCACAGGTTTGAAAGCGAGTCCTTCCTCCCACTCAGTGGTGATACAAGCCTAAACCTTTGGAAGCAGTGGTGAATTGACCAAGTGGGTGCACCTGGACAGGTTCTGCTGGACATGGAGTTTGTCAGATGGGTGCCAGAAGTGCTGAATGAAGCTTGTCAGGACCCACAAGCTCAGCAGCCAGTGCAGCAAGCCAAGCTGAGCCCCCCTTCCAAAAATCCCAAAGTCCCACTACAAAATCCCTGACACCAATAGTTCTGTGTTAAAAACCCCCTTCCTCCTAAACAAATATTGCAAAGGGAGAAACTTCTCTGCTACTGGCCACAGCTCCTGGAGAATGAGCACTCCCGGGGATTAAACAGGGTCTGTGCACAACAGGAAAAGCTCTGTGTTCCTGTAAAATACCATTGAAGAGAAACCAGTATAACCACCTCACACAGGTAAACTGCACCTGCCAACAGAGACAGCTCAAACTGGGGGATGCCTCAGCATCCCTTCCACTTCATCCTAGAAAATCCTCCTGGCTGAAAAACCCTGCTTCCCTGAAAAAATGCCAAGCTGGGAGCAAAGAGCTGGGTTTCCAGGGCATCCCATCCGTCATGGAAAGACACATTCCTGCAGTGCACAGTGGAGGCACAGACGTGACCCATGAGTCCCACGTCCCCATCACTCAGCCAGCCCCACCAACACCCCCCTGCCCAGCCCACATCCCCATTTGCTTCACATGAAGTGTCACTGCCCAGCCCCATGGAAAACAAACGTCCAGAGGGAGGGGGGTGGTAAGGGACCTCCTTTCTTTACCTCAGGTTAATGAATCTGTTCTGCTCGGTAAGGAGCAGAGCCCTGAGGAGCAAGTCGTACATTACACATGGAATTGTGCAGTTCAGCAGTATTCCCTGGCACAGCCATGCAGGTAGAGCTGGGAACCACTAAATTAACCCTGGCAACCATTTGCAGTAGGCAAACACCATGGCTTTGGGAAACAGCAACAATAAAGGGACAATATTTTTAGGAAATACTAAAACAGAACCAAAACCTGCAGAGCTTAAAATGAGGATGGTTTTCCCTGTTATCCATCTTGCCTCACGTCCAAGAAGCCAAAAAGGAGCAGGCTAAAGGTACACTCATTTTTTCCTGTGGAATCATGCAAATACACCATTACTATGGACTTACACCACACCAACACGTACACCAGCGTAGCTGAGTGATTTTTACACAGACAGCAGGAGGAAAGTTTAGCTTCCCTACATTCACTTTAGGAAACCAGACCACAGATCTGATGAAGTGTGGGATAAACTTTGTGCAACTCTTCTTTGTTGCAATAGGTGATGAATAGATAATGGGGTTTAAGAGCTCTGAAAAGGTCACCTGCACCATCTCCTTGCCCTAAAACAGGAGCCATAAACCATCTCCGTGCCTCCCCGTGTGCACATTTTTATACTTGTGGAGCATCCAGCACAAAAGAGCTCCTTGCTGATGGACACTTGGATGATTTAAGTGTTAAATAACAGATAGGTGCTATTTATGTGGAAATTATTTGTGTTGGGACAGAGACAAGAAAGCAGCATTTTCTCCAGTGCCTCTGCCTGCCTCACCTGCACTCTCACTGCTCATCCATCTCCCAGGATTGCCAGGAACATTGCACATGTAGGAGCATTTTCAAACAGCTCACATTTTCTTTAGAAAGTCAACCTGTTCAGTAATGGCTCATTCTGCTCCTCCCACCCCCTGCTACAATACTCTCTTGGGACCAAGAGGGGAGAAGATTCAGCCTGCACTGGAAAACAGCTTTATGTACATTAAAATATCACCACTTGCAAGTCTGATGCCAATGCAACCTGCAAAGCCAGAAATAGCAGCTTTTTCCCAGGGGAATAGAGAAGGACAAATTTCCAGCCTCCCAGAAGGGCTCAAGGAATACAGGTGCACTTAGTTCTGCAGTATCACAATCTGCAACAGCAAAAAATGTTACCAGAAGGACAGAAAAACATTGCTTGAGGTAATTATATTTTATATAATGTCCTTGTACACCTGTACAGTGAACATCCAGCTCAAAGATTAAAATTAAGCATTTTATAGAGATCTAAGTAATAGTCCCACGTCAATCATTTTTCAAAACACTAAAAGAACTTGGTGAAGCATTTGGTGGTGTCAGGGACCTCTATGGGGTGCTTGGGTAGGAAACAAAGAAATCGTAGAATTATTTGGGTTGGGAAACACCTTAAAACTCATCTCATTCCAACCCAGGGACACGTTCCCCTAGGACCTTGTTGCCCAGAGCCTCATCCAAACTGGCCTTAAACACTTCCAGCGGTGGGCAATATTTCCCTGCAACCAGCCATCACCTCAAAAGGACAAATAAAGACCTCAAAAAATGTTACATTTCCCACTACCATCAATATTTCAATTTTCAAACAAAACCACTTTTTCTTGTCTACAGAGGTGCAGGGTTCCTGGCTCTGCCACAATCATCCCTTAGAACTCATTCAAACCGTTCCAGCCCGGATGTGCAGAGGCTTAGACATTTCCTAAGTTATGCAAAGAATTGGAACAAGCAGGCAATCAGACATCTCCAAAAACACTCTGGTGTCTTGTAGGATTAGGAGATGATGGCAGGAGTGCAGCCCATCCCTCCCAGAGGTTAGAGGGGAGGTTAGAGAGGACAGGGAGCTGTCACTATCAACAGGGCTGTTGGCAGTGGGAAGGGTGATGGAAAAAACAAGGATGAGGCTTGAACAGGCTTTTCCTCCCCATACTGAAGGAATTGCATGGGGAATATGGGTGTAGATCCTCCTGTGCCTAAAGAATCATATCCCAAAAAGCTTGTGTGCAGCAAGGTGAGCCACAGCACTCAGGGCACAGGAAGCAGCTCACTCTCTGCCCGCAGGGGCCAAAAAGTCAGCAAAATTGCCTGTTCCCAACAAGGGGGGGACACTTCAGGAGGTCTCTCCAGGCACTCTGAGACGCAAACAGAGGGCAAATCAAAGCGAGCCCTCAGTTCACCACTTCCCCTGTTGCCCCCGAGCCCTTGTAGCCCCAGCAGCTCTCTCCAGGAGACAGATCAGGACTGCCAAAGAATGACACCCACCACAATTCTTCATCCATCAAGCTTTGAGGATGTTTTTGGAGATCCACATGGCTATAGGAGCAGCAGCCAGGCCCACAGAGTGATGTGCCATGTGACTGCATCACCTTTTGGGAAGATTTTACTGTTCTTTGCCCCAGGAAACCTGGAGGGGACAGGGCTCCTTTAACACCACAGCAACTGAGCTAAAGCAAGCAGCCAAATTTTTAGGCAGGAAGCAGCCAAAAGAGCCCCAGGAGTTAAAACCAAGAGTTACTAACTCCAGCTATCATCTGCCTCTCAGTGCCATCACAGCAGCACACGGTTTTGCATTTTTGCTGGCAAGATGAGAGCCTCAGAGAAACCAAAGAGAGAGAGAAAAGTATTTCACCGAGCAGAAACCACTCTTGGATGGCTTTCAGTGACCTTCCCAGTCCTCCCAGAGACACTTGGGAGCGTGCACACACACCCCGCATCACTCTGCCACGGCTGGGGTTGTCGCCCTTTTGGCAGCCCCTGGATCCAGGCTGATGGAAAATGCACTGGATGCAAGAGGAGAGCAGAGTGGCACTGCTGCAGAACAGGAGCTGGATGCAGCGGCGGCAGCAGCAGGAAGTGCTGAATTCCCATTTAAATAAAATGCCAAAAGGCAGTCAGCGAAAGTGACATTTATGGTGTTACTACAAATGCATTCAGTGGGAAGCTGAGTAGCAGAAGCAGGTTGGGGGGAAAAAAACAAGCTGTAGTGAAAACTGCCATCTGTATATTGTGCCCCATTTTTAATATTCTGTATTCTCATAAAAAGTGTTGTTTCTGTCACTATTCAATCTCCCAAACTCACACGGAACACTGTTAAAAGTCAGCAGTGTGTGAAATGGTATTTTAAAATAAATGAAACCCGCTCGCAAAGCTGCGGAGGAATATTGCAATGCCAGGGTGCTGACAGACAGGCATTGAAAAGTAACAACCGTTATCATCTTAAAGCAAAGCGGATTAAATAAAAACCCACAGCTAGTGGTGCATTACCAAGTCTGATATTGACACAGCTGCCGTGGTGGTTATTTTTCATTGTCTCATCAAGACAAAGCATCACGGGATATCAATCTTCCCTCTGTCAGGCCATGCCTGCTGTAAAGTTTTTCGTTTACATTTTCATTATATCCCTTTTATCTCAGCTGCCAGCAAAAAAATATATATATGTATTTTATATATATATACACATGCATCTACATATATATATGTTTGTGTGTGAGTGTATGTATATCTATAAGTGTGCATGTACTTTTGGGAATGCTGAGACTGGTTCACCTTCCACGTTGCCAAGACACAGTCTCCAGCCAGGAGGATGCTCCCAAGACAAAGCAAACCCCAACTTGGTGGGCTGCAAGGACTGGGTTACAACCCCTCCAGCTGGAGGTGGGGCAGTGGTGAGCTGGTAAAAATTTGACATTTTCAAAAGTTTGATCCCCTGTGTGCTTTCTAGCCAAGAAATCCAACCCACACAGCTGCCAGTGCTGCCTAAAAACACCCCTTCCTGTAACCACGTTTTGCTGGGTGGACCAGCCACATCTGTTCTGCTACCAAGCTCAGTTTGGGGCATGGAGAAGAAGACGAAGCAGAAATTGTAATTCTCCTTGGAGGGCACTGCCTGTTTCATCAATATCAGGAGCTGTTACATTTCTCCCTAGCTCTGCATCTGGTCATTCCACACGCTTCTGTCCATCTTTAACTTTTCCAGCCTTGCAGCAGCACCTAAGTGTTTTCAGGCAAGCCTTGCCAGGGCAGAGAACTCCCCCCGAGCATCCCAGAGCCCCACAGAGCTCACCTGTCCTTTCACTGCCACTAACAACCCTGCTCTTTCAAGGAACAGAGCCAGCTGTTTGCAGCTGGCCACAGCATTCCTCAGAGCAACAGGGATTGCAGTAAAAAAAAAGAAAAAAAATTAACAAAAATAAGTGCCTTCCCTTATTCATAAGCGAGCTCCATCTTCTAAACCTATCCCAAATAGCTGATGTGGCTGCTCCCTGCGCTTATGATTTAATTAAGTGCCGCCTACATCTCCCGTTCTTGCGTCTCCTCAGAGGCGGCTCAGCCTGCCCGTACAGCCCTTCACGAGTAGGAACTCTGGGAAACGTAGTTCAGAGTGGGAACACGGGGCTACAGCAGCCACAGGAGGCAGGTGGTGCCCTGGGAGAGCTACAAAACGGGCAGAATAAACACCAAAGCTCCTTGGGAAGGGGCTGCAAACAGGCAAGTGTCAGTGACCATCAGCAAAACCCCGCGCCTCGCTCCTGTGGCCCTCTGATGCGGAACAACCCCCCTTCCTTCCTTTCCTCAGCTCCCAAATAACCACCCAAACTCTCTGCACTGTTGGGCACACACCTTTGCACCAGCCCACAGGTGTTCTCTCTCTGGGTACAGCCCCCTGTGCTGAGTAGCAGAAAGGAAACGTCAATTACACCTTCCCTAAGTCAGGAAGCAGCTCTCTGCAGGGCCCAGAGGGTTTTTCCCCATCCAGGCAGGGATTACCTCCAGAAAGCTCATCAGCATCACTGGGACTTGTCCTGAGGTCAAGCCTTTGCTGCTGAAAACCACAGTGCAAGGTAAAGCAACTCCCCCTCCCACCTTCCCTTCCCTGCCTCAGTTTCCCCAGCACTGAGGACAGTGTCCTTGGGCACTCCACCATCCCTCTCTTCCCATTTCCCCACTGCAAAGCCCCTGGCAGAAACGCCCATCCCACTGAAGGGTCTCCACAACCCTGGCGTGTTTGTCCTTGATCCTGCTGCCGGGAGCATTCCCTCTCCATCCCCCTAATCTTTCCTTCTTCCAAACAACAACCAGCCTTCCCAAGGTGTCTTCATTTCAAGAGAGGATCATTAACCCCTACAAAAGGAAAACTTCTGGCAGTTCAGTGATGCTCCAGCCCTCACCACTGCACCCCTCTGGGGTCACCTGTGTTGATGCCCACCCACATCCAGCCCAGATTCGACCCCAGGTCCCGCCCCTCCAGCCCGGGGCCCCAGAGCAGCAGCATTTCCACCTTCTCCACAGCACTCGGCACAGTAAAGGGTTACACCCGCTCTTCCAGCAGCGTTCCCTCTCTCTCTCCCTCTCTGCGAGCAGCAGCAATTGCCATTCTGCATCCTTAATAGCAGCGTAATCAAAAGTTATGATGCATTTTTCAGTAATCACAAGAAATGATCCCCACTTAGCGTTAAGTAAAGCAAATTTGCCACTGGAAGGATGAAGAAAAAAAAAAAAAGGAAGAAAAAGAAGAAGTCAAAAGCATTTCAATTTTCATTTGAAACGAATGAGTCAGAGTCAATTTGGTAAAGCAGTTAACAGCAGCTGTGCTCCCCTTCCCAGCCCCTTAACAGGTACAATTTGCTTTTAACAAACAACCTCGCAGAGGTCTCTGGCACCATGTTAACACAGTGGCATTCAACCCCTCTTGCTGTTGTGTATTTAAATTGGGTAATAGAGTCAGGCAGAGGAGATCCACCATGAATCTTAAGAAGTGCAATTTGACAGCATCTTAAAACAACAACAACAACAAAAAAGTGGGGGGAGCCTTTATAAAAAAATAATAAATGAGTTTGAGAGCAGCTTTTGTTGGGTTATTGCAAAGCAGCATATTAAAAACAACAGAAGTCCCAGAAAGCCCCAGCATGGCAGCAAGCTCCCAGCAAGTCTGGTCACAAACCTGGGGTCCTGAGCGCTCAGGGCACCTCCACAAAGAGCTCTGCAAAGCAGGGCAGGACATTCGGCAGTCAAAGCACCCCCAGCCTGGGTGTATTTGGGGTACTTTGCCCCACACCAAGAGCTTCAGTGGAAGGCTGTGTGTCAGAAAAGAAGAAAAACAACAAAACCAAAACACAACAGAGCTGCACACCCCGTGCTAATGTTGCCCCAATCCCTCAGGGCATCCCACAATCTGAGCATTTGCTTGCAGAGAGAGGAACCTCCAGGCTGGAACAAAAACTAGAGATATGTGATGAGCCTTCAGCACCCCTTGTTATTCCTCCTGACCCCAGAACAGCCCTGCCATTCCCTCACCCCAAAGTCAGGCCCTTGACGATGGCCCAGACAGTCGTCATCTCTCATTCATTTGTTCTTTGAGGAAATCTCATTTCATTACTTTCCAGGCTCCTGAGCTTCGTGGGGTATTACAGGAGGTCAATGAAAAATTCATGTTCTCAGTCAGTAATTGGCATTTTTGTTTCTCTCTTCCCCCCACCCCTTTTTTTTTTTTTTTTTTTTTGAGGAAGGAAAGCAAAGAAAAGGATGTGAGTGGGGCAGACAGCAGGGTGAGTGGGTATCTTCTGCTAGTTATTAAGATAAAGTCTCTCATGTTGCTCCTGGCCACTGTACTCTGGTGCTTGCTCCAAGCAAGCCCTGTAATCCCACATATTGAAATCTGAAAACGTTCCTGGTACTTTCATTAGAGGGACAAGTAATGAAAGCAGACTGGACACACACAATTATTACAGTGTAATCCTCTGGAAATGAAGTCAATGCAATCACCCAGCATTCTGCTTTCTTCTCATTTTTTCGACTTCAAGTAAGTGCTTCCCAAATTCCAGCTGAAGTTACTGTTACAATCAATAGCACAAGGGCTCTCAACATAAGACTCAATTAATATGATGCTTGCAAGTGCTCCCCTATTGATCCCAGGCTGGTCTGAAACCCCAGGCAGCACTGGCACCAACTGCAACATTAGCAAGGAAGACAAATGCAAAACTGGGGAATGCCAGCAAACTAAAAGGAGCAGCAGACCTCTTTAAGGATAACCAAGAAAAAGAGAAACCCCTGAAAGCACGGGATGTTCTCCAAAACCCAAAATCTGCCTAGCTGCAATCCACTCTGTTGGATTTGCCACCCATGAGCTTGAGACCAGGATTTCACCCACCCAACCTGATGCCTTTTTGGGCTTACCTAGAAACAGAGGCCAGACAAAATGAAGGAAATTAAAAGCAGGTATATTTGTTGAAGGGCCTTCAGGTACATCTCGGGCAGACAAAGCACCCCCAGCTGCTACACCCAAAATGGACGACAGGTCACAGATTTTCACACTTTTATAAGTTTGGTTCATTTGCATATTGGGGGCTAATCTTCCAATTACAGCTTCAGGTAATGAAGTCATTTACCCTCAGGTTTGCTCCCCCCAACTCACTTTTGTTTCCATCTCTCAGGCCTGAGGCAGTGAGGTGTCCTTGATTCCCAGGCCTGGAGAGGAATTGTTGTGTCTGACCACAATGAGAAGCCAGTAGCTAGCACTGTATGTGGAGATAGAGTTACATACTAAAGAATTACAGGATTAACAAATCGATGAAAAATAGAAAAGCTAAAACCCTGAGGCATCAAACTCACGGCGAGAACCTCGGCTCAGCCACCTTGCAGGCCGTGCCCGGCGGAGCTGTGGCGGGGCGGCGCTCCCCGCTCGGCTCTCCCTGCCGCTGGCGGCGAGCTCGCTGTCAGCCCGCAAACAGATTGCTCCAGCCGGCACCACCAAGGCTTGCCATGATTAGATCTATTAATGCACTGCATCTGATGCATCTTCAAGGCCCCGGCGCTGGGTGACAAATAGGGACAGGCTTCCCCGCTTTGCCGAGCGGGGCTGGCGGCGCTGACCTCCCGCCCGGAGCCCCGCGGGCAGGAACGGCAGCGACCGGGACAGCCGCATCCCCCTGGGCCCTGGGAAGAGCCCCGGCAAGGAATGAAGATCGGCAGCTGTCAATCCCAGCTGGTGGTCCCAGAGATTGTGCCCCAGCAGGTCCTTCTCAGTTGGAGGATGTGAAGAGGTCGTCGTCTCCTGCCGTTCCTGCAATCTCCTCCTGTCCGGGTTGTCCCCAGCACCACCAGAGAGATCATGCTACCGGCTCAGCCCTTCCTGCCTAATGCCAGCGAAGGCCCTTGCAATTCCATGTGTTCCCATGTACTGCTGCTTGGGATCCACATTTCCCTGAGGTCAGAGGAGGACCTGTTCCTCTGGACTTGTCACCTCCTCCAGGATCACCTCTCCTAACCCCCATCCCCCAGCAAGGACAGCCACCTACTGGCAATTCCCTGGGACATGGGCTTCCCTCGAGCTTCTGACTCCAGGCCCAGGTTCTCCTGGTACCACCTGTTCCCAAGGGTGGTAAGGCACTGGAGGAGGCTGCCCAGAAAAGTTGTGGATTCTCCATCCCTGGAAGTGTTCCAGGTCAGATTGGATGTGCATTTGAACAACCTGGTCTAGTGAAACACGTCCCTGCTCATGGCAGGGAATTGGAACTAGGTGATCCTTAAGGTGCCTTCCAACCCAAACCACACCAGGATTCCCTGGTGCCACAGCCTGCCCCATGGCTGTTCCCTCAGGGCAGGGGGAACATTGCCCTGTGCTTTCTCTACTCAACATCCTCTTGTACTTCCTTAGTACCTGCCTCCAGCTGCCCTTTGTCCATCACCTCATGTACAGAAAACCAGAGAAATCACAATTTTAGCACCTTGACCGAAAATACAAAACATTCCACAACAAAGCAAAACCCTCCCCTTTCTCAACCCTAACCTGCTGCCTGGCTTTCAGAGATCAGCCAAGCCCCACTGCAGCCTCCAGGCCTGACTTACCTGGGCTCAGGCTTTCCTGCCTTAACCTGCTTCCCCAGTCCCACACCTTGCCCTACAGAGCTCATGGCTGCCCTGCCATGCCCATGGCAGGAGAGAAAAGCCAGACAGGCATCGCTCCAGCATCGTCTGCTCCTCAGCCAGGGTGATGTTTCCTTGCCAGCAGCTGCAACCCAGGGTCTGGGCAGGGGGGAGGCACGCAGGCAACCTGAAGGTGGACACTTAGCACATTTATTACCTGCTTATTAGATACCAGGCTCCCATTATGATGAATTGGCTGAGTGATGGCTCCCGCCAGCTCCCGGTGCTCAGCAAGGCTCTCTAATTCCATTTGGCACAAGCTGGGCCAAGGCAAAATAATTTCCGAGAGGAAGGAATAAGCAGTTGTTTTTCTCCTGCATCCGAAACAATCTGACCCTCTGCACAATCTCAGCAGGACCTTTCCTGCATGCACTGTCTTTCCTCCCGACCATGTAAGTGCTTTAGATTAGATATTGGGAAGATATTAGGTTTAGATTAGATATTAGGAAGAAGTTCTTCCCTCTGAGGGTGGGGAGGCCCTAGCAGCAGTTGCCCAGAGAAGCTGTGGCTGCCCCATCCCTGGAAAGACCAGCTTGGATGGAACTTGGAGGAACCTGGGATAGTGGAAGGTGCCCTGCCCATGGCAGGTTCTCCCTGTACAAAAGGACTCATGCCAGGCTCTGCAGTAAAATACCACATCCATGAGCCTCCCAGTGGAAAAACTGCAGATGGGAACAGGTATCACAAGGTTAAAAAGTCACTAGATTGTGCAAAGGCTTTTCTGGGAATGGGGACAGTCTTGCAAGACATTCCAGAAAACTGAAACCCAGAGAGATGATTTTGCAAAGCAAAATGATAAGGAGATAAGGAAATTCTAAATTGTTCCACAGAACCACTGCTCAGCTCTTCGTTTTCTTCCGAAAAATTGGAATCTGGAAAACAGGAAGGAGATGATTTTGCAAAGCAGAATTACAAGGAAATTCTTCATTGTTTCACAGAACCACTGCTCAGGTCTTCTAAAGGCTGTAGTGAAAGTCACAGCTAACAGGCTGATGGCTTTGGGTGCCTCTCCCAAGAGCTGTCATTCCTTTTGTGATAATTTCTTCTGTATTCCTTGGTTCTGTAGAAACTTGTCCCAATATCCTTTATCCCTCCCTCAGGCCAGATTAAAAACTGCGTGCAGGGGCAGAAAGTTCAAAGAATAAGGAAACTGCATTCTCACCCAGCCACTCCCAGACCCAGTGCTTCACACATTCTTGGGTTTTTCCTACTAAATTTGGTCAGCGGAAGCAATCCCTGGATGCCGAGTCCAGCAGAAATGACCAAGCTTTGCTAAGTAGAGGTTTTCATCACCGTTCAACTCTGCTGGCAGGAAAGACATTCCCATGCTGTGATTTCACCAGTGGCACTGACTGAGGGGAGGCAGCAGTGTCACTTGTCCTGAACAACACAGGGCAACTCCTTGGTAGAGGGACACTGGCTGTGAGGTGGTTTGTGACCCTTGGAGGATGGCACGTGTCAGTTCTTGGTGGCCAAGCTGCCTGCAAACCAAGCAGAGTCACTTGTGTAAACAGTCCAGAGAGATCTGCTCAGGGGCTTTTGCCTCCCTATGGATTTACCCAACAAGGTCCTGTGGACTCTTTTCCATCAGGCCCTCACTTCACCTCTCCAAAGGAATATTCACACGGAGGCAGACAGGACGAGGAACCTCATTCCCAGAGAGCTGAGCACAGAGAGGTTGCTGTGAGCGAGATGAACACCTGCCCTCCTTAGGGATGGGCTCCGTGCTCCAAGTTTCTCTCCCCTCCCATCGCTGGAAGGCCCCGAGCCCCAGCCCGGGGGAGGACCACACGTTCTACATATCCCTGCTGAACTGTTACACATTTCTGCTGTGTTCCTCAGGCAGAGGACTCTGCTACCAGCAAGCAGGAGAGGAGCTGCCATCTGGGACTGCATGTGCTTCCCAGACAGATGGCTGCCTATTCTCGTCGTGTTTTATTTCGAGCAATGGTTCATACAGCAACAGCGCTAGTGTGAAAATGGGATGTGACAAGATGTGTATTGCTTACACCTTCTGGAAAGTTCAGATAAAACCAAGAGGTACAGAATGTAAGAATCAATATAATTAGGTAATTAAGAGAAGCGAAAGCCCCCTGGTTTCATGGTGCATTGTGCTGGTGTATGTGTGTGTGATACAGAACATACATATGTATGGTTCCACGTTTGTGCATGTACACCATGCAAAACCAAGGAGAAATAACGAATGTATACATCCAGCCATTAAAATAAACACAGCTAACTGCTCCGGCAGGCTTTTCAGACAGAACTGCTGACAACCACACACTGTTTCACCATTTACACAGGGCAAGAAATTCCCTCTGTCGTGCTGGAGCAGGACACAGGGCAAGGTCCCAGTTCTGCCCATGTTCCTCAAACGTTTTTTCCTGTATTCTGCATTGCAGAACACCAACATCTAGAAATGCCAGCAGAAAGAAGAGCAGCATCACATGCACAGGCTCTGACTGGCTAAGTTGGGATCATTGCCTTGCTCTCTGCAGAGCCAGGAATTCAGCTCTGGGCAGTATAGGGACACACATCCACAGAGAGCTCAACACATTCCCAAGGACACAGGAGTGGTGAAACACAGCTATAAAACCCATTTCCAAGTAGTTTTGCAGCTCAGGTTGCAGTGAAGGCCTGAAATGAATGTGTTAAAAGCCACTGGTCACACATGGGGGGCCTGCTGGAAGCTGACTTCCCTCCCACATGGGAGCCCTGAGCAGCTCACAGCTCAACAACTCCCATCTCCCACGCACAGGTCCTCACACAAACTCAGAGGAGGAAAAAGATGGCAAGAAAAGAATCCAGGACAAAAGTACCTGTCCCCTGGCTGCCCAAAGGCACAAACTCAGGTGTAATGAGCTTCTGGAAGAGGCTGCTGCTGTGCTCAGCTACATCTGAGGCTACACTTGAGGAAAGTTCTGCTTCTTCAGCCCCAAGAGCACCGAGGGTCCATCTCATTTTGCACCATGTGAGACACTGTGGGACATAGACAGAAGAGCAAGTGAAAGAAAAGTATGAATTGGGCCACATCTCAACATGCAAATCCCAAACAGTGAGGTCCTGTACTCATGGCCCCAAAGCCCAACTCCTAAGAAGCTCAAGAAAAGCAGAGATGTCCTCTAAAACAGCAATGAGGAGCTGTGCCTATAATCAAAGTTTGTTTTAATGGGCTGATGCAGAGCAGCTGGTGGTGAGAGACCCAAATGGACTGTGGCATGCTGGGGTTATCTGTGTATAAAGTCCCTCCAAAGTTATTATTATCAGGCAGGCAAGAGAAAATTATGCAGCTCTTAAACTGCAGGATTGGGACTCAGTAAGGAGTGGGTGGCAGCCAATGCAGGATCCTGGGCCTGTGTGCATGAGTGTTCTGTGAAGAGACACCAAATCATACTCTGAGATAAGCTCAGGGATGCAGAACAGGGAAAATTCAGCTGAGGAGCAAGGGATGAGCCAAACAGATCAAACCACTCGCTGCAGGCAGGGATCCAAGGATGCTGGTCAGACCAGCAAGTGAAAAACCTGCCACCTCCACGCCCCCCATAACTAACTCTGATTCAGCAAACGGAGTTTTTGTACTTTCAGTTCCCAAAGTACAGCGAAAAGGACGTTGCATAGAAACCAGACCGTGTTTGGGGAGTTCTGGCAACTCTGTCTTTTTGTCACTTTGCAGCTGCCTGGGTGTCCCTCCAAGTGGAAGCCTTCAGTCCGGTTCCCATTAGGTGTAGATGTGTTTTCACACTTCTGCCGAGGCAGGTACTTTCTGTGCTGCTGATGGTTAATTACTTGAGGATAAATCACAGTGCTCAGCAGGGAGGTGGGGCAGGCAGAGTTGGCTGAGCAAGTCTGGAGTGGGGAGGAAAACATCTCTGCATCAGGAGGGTGGGCACACGTGTGCAGGATTCGCGAGGAATAAATTCAGAAAGGAACCGCAATAAATCTCCCAGCCTGGCCACTGCGATGGGAGTTTCTTTTCCCCCCTCCCCGCAACAGGGAAATTCTGCTCTTTCCACGGGGGGTGGGAAGTGGCACAGGGCTGCATTGAAATGTAAATTCACTCAAATTATTAAGCACAAGAGAGCAGCTCCTGCCAGCCCTTTGTTCCGCAGTCAGAATGTGTAATCTAGAAGAATAAATATAGTCAGATATCAGCTAAACAAAGAGACCCGGGGCCATGCATATTCAGCGACCCTCTCCCCCAGGACATCCCTTCCCCCTTTATCAGGGAGGCTCTTTCTGCAGTCAACAATTGTAGATCAAAATGCCCTCATTAACCAGAGCTGAGATGGAAACCTCTCACTGCTTCATACTGAGGGTGAGTTCCTTTATTTCTCTCCAGGAGCAGAGATCTTCCTAGCCCCTGGTTTCCTCCCCTGTCTCTTTCCCATCCCGGGAGGATAGGGCAGGCTTGTCCCTGAAGCCCATGGGTGCTGCCCTCCCATCAGAGAGATGGGGTGGCTGTGGGACAAAGTCCCAGAGTCCTGCAGCTGTTGTGGCTCCAAAAAATTGTCCTACACTTTGCTGCCATGTCCATCCCTGTTCCAGCCAGGAGAACACCCCCAAGAGAGGGCAGAAGCCACCAAATATACTCGATTCTGCCACTTCAGAACATATTACCTGGACAGAGTGATGACCTGGAGACTCACAGAGATGCTTTTTTAAAAAGCACCACCCAGAGAAACCATTTCCAATGTTTTTTCCCCACAAGCTCCTCACCCCCTGCAGCCACCGTGGCAGCTCCAGGTCCAACAACCTTTGCAGAGCTGCAAGCTCACACTGGGCTGTGGTGACCAAGGATGTCTTACTGCATCCACTCTCTGGTCATACAGGGGCAGGTGACCACACTGGCACAAAGCCATGCTGGGAACAGTGGGAGGGACAGCCCCAGCTTCCCACAGCCCTTCCAGCAGCACTGGGGAGCTGAAAACCAAGGCTTGCCTCTGCCCCAAGCCACAGGGAGAGGTGGCTGGAGGGGAATAAGACACCAGTGGAGGAAAAGAGGGTGCTCTCCCCACCGCCTAAACACAGCTTCTCATCTCCAGTGCTGTCAGTGTCACACCTGTCACTGCCACTGAGCCTGCTGCAAGGTTTAATAATGAGGTGGTGGTGGAGGAGGAGGGGGAAAGAAAAAAGAAAAAAAATCAATTTGGCTGGTTTTGAGTTATATGAATATAATAAACCCTGAGTGTCCTGCTTTTGGATGCAGTTTGCGCTTCCAATAACTCAGCAATATATTCATTAAACAAAGAGAGGTAAAAGCAGCAAGCCATTAAAAATAAAGCACCAGGAGAGGGAAGGCCATGCAGGCTGTAAATATCTTTGACTCTTTTTCAACCTCCATTTTCTTATCCCTGCTCATTCACTAATTGACCTCTGGATCCTGCATCTCAGAACTGTTTCCATTGCTGCACTTTGTCCTTCAACCACAGATGCAACAAAGGATCTCAGGCACTCTCTAAATGCAGAATAACTCAGAGACCTCCAAAGCAGGAGACAGACCGTGTTTCCCTCGTGACCCTGGTGCTGTGATGCAACACACTCCACACAAGGCTACAAAAGCCCCAGTATCAAAGGTCAGGTGTCCCAGGTGAAAAAATAAGTCCAGTTTTAATCTGTTTATGCACTGGGCACAGACCTTCTGTACAAACACATGAAATCCTACCTTCTGGTGTTTCAGCTTCATTGCACAAAGTCCACCCAGAGCTATGGAGACAGGCTCTTCTTTCTCATCCATATGGAGGCATTCTGGCCACAGGGCACTGCTCCCTTTCCTGGCCCAGGCAGGGCTGAGCTCCATGTGGCAGCCACCAGAGCCTGACATGCTGATCCAGACTTAGGGACAGCACACACACTGCCACCAAACCATCTGGAGAGGAGGGTTTCAGCACGACTCTGCAAGTGCTGAAAAGGTTAGTCCTGTCACATGTAGACCTTCCAAGCCTGATTCTAGGATCTCCAGCTTCCCAACGTGGCTGCCAGAAGGGTGCCTCTGACCCAGCATCTGCAATTTTTCTTACCTTGTCCAATCTAAGGGCTTTAACTCCCCAATTCAACCCTAACTCCAATCACATGCCACAGCAGTGATTCAGAATACAGCACCTGGCTGGCTCAGCACCCTCCAGAAGCCTCCCTAGCAGCTGGGATAGATCTCCCACTGGCAGGGAGGGAAGTGGTTACTCAGCAGGAGGCTCAGCTCCATCTCTGCAGCATCTGGTTCTTCTCTGGAGCTCATCACTCTCTGCGTGGTCTCATTTCTTCACAAGTTCCAGCAGCATCTCAGAGCATCACCCAACGTGACAACAAAACAGCAAGTGGGCCTTCCTTCACATTTTTTCTGATTAGGAAAATTGCTTGCTGGGGGAGGCAGGCTTCAGTTTGGTGCAGGCACATGGGTTTTCCTGCCCCAAAACCCATATGAGATT
This sequence comes from Nicator chloris, assembly GCA_013400495.1. Lineage (NCBI taxonomy): Eukaryota > Metazoa > Chordata > Aves > Passeriformes > Pycnonotidae > Nicator > Nicator chloris. The sequence continues at coordinate 293,087 of WAAE01019470.1, read as the reverse complement.
CCTCTATTCCTTGCCTGCAGGCACTCAGGATAACACTTTTCCTCCTTTCCGTGAGATTTAAAAGAGCAGGCTTTTCATGTTCCCCATCCCTCCCAAAGCTCACAGCATATGGCAGTTTGGAAGGAAATTGGGTTAAGAGCATAAAGGCTATTACAGGAGTTTTGCTAAGTACTGGCTCTGCAAGGGACAGCCTGGGGATGTCACAGACCTTGCTGGGCCTTGGAGAGCAGAAAGCAGGGCCTGGAACTCTGTGTCTTACACCTTTTTGATGAGCTATTTGCATCCAGTCCCTGCCAGTGCTGAGCAGCAGAACAAAGAGCTCAAACAAGCACCTCTCCCTGTTTTCTCTGAGAAAAAAATGTTCAGTGCAAGGAGGGACAAAGGATGGTGCAGCCCTCTGGTTCAACAACCCCTGCAGTGCTGCAGGCTGCAGGCAGAGTGGCTGGAAAGGACCTGGGGGGTGCTGGTTTTGGCAAAGCCCAGGTGGGGAAGAAGGCCAAGGGCACCTGGGCTGTACCAGCCATCGTGTGACCAGCAGGCCCAGGGCAGTGATTGTCCCCCTGGGCTGGGCACTGGTGAGGCCACAGCTCAAATCCTGTGTCCAGTCCTGGGCCCCTCACTGCAATAAGGACATTGAGGGGCTGGAGTGTGTCCAGGGAAGGGAACAGAGGTGGGGAAGGGCTGAGGGAACTGGGAGGGCTCAGCCTGGAGAAAAGGAGGCTCAGGCTTATCACTCTCCACAAGTACCTGGCTGGAGGATGTAGCCAGGTGGGGATTGGTCTCTTCTCCCAAGAACAAGCAATATGAGGAGAGGAGATCCTAAGTCACACCTGAGGGAGTTTAGGCTGGTTATTAGGAAAAACTTTTTCACCTAAAGGGTGGTCAGGTACTGGAACAGGCTGCCCAGGGAAGTGATGGAATCGCTAACCCTGAATATATTTAAAAAAACATGTGGGTGCAACACTTGTGGACATTGTTTAGTGCTGGGTGGGTGGTTGGATNGGTGGGGATTGGTCTCTTCTCCCAAGAACAAGCAATATGAGGAGAGGAGATCCTAAGTTACACCTGAGGGAGTTTAGGTTGGTTATTAGGAAAAACTTTTTCACCTAAAGGGTGGTCAGGTACTGGAACAGGCTGCCCAGGGAAGTGATGGAATCGCTAACCCTGAATATATTTAAAAAAACATGTGGGTGCAACACTTGTGGACATTGTTTAGTGCTGGGTGGGTGGCTGGATGTGGTCTTAGAGGCCTTTTCCAACCATAATGATGGTCTGATCCCACAATTCCTGCAAGTCCTTATTCCCCACACGGCCCAAGGCTGATGGGAGACTGTCCATGCAACCTCTCCCCTCAGGCACAGCACATTGGACATCTCTGCTTTTATGGGTTTTTCTCCTTCCTCAGGCTGGGCTGGACTGACTAAAATCATCCAAGTGCCAAGCACCTTTCACTGAACAGCCCAGTTTTAACTACAAATCAGCTAATTTAAAGGAAAGTGCCACTTTCTTCCCCTAATAACCACAGCTTTTCTCTCACTGATTTTACAACGGTGCAAGTTTAGCAGAAAATCAGAAGCAAAAGAGAGCAGAATCTGGTCTCAGCTACTTGTATTTTGCCCCCTAAGCAAAGCCACATTGATCAGGGATCTCCTTTTCCACCTACTCATCACTGGCACTAGAAGACATTTTCAGAACAGCACAGCACTTGGACATTTTCACACGAGATTTCTTACACTGTATTTTTCAGGAGAGTTCAAAGGTTCATCAAATGCTCCTTTATCCCCAGACATCCTCTGATCCATGCACAGGTGTGTGAACTCCCACACAGGTCTGACACAGAACAATTAGAGAGGAAAAGAAATAATTCAGAGCCTCTCAGTTTGACTCATCAGCGAATATTAATTTCTATTGTCATGCAGTTGACTTGTAAATCAACTGGATCATTAACTCAGACCTTCTCTGCAGTAACATTACAAGTTATTTAGACACCACGGTGTTTCCTGCACTCCCACTGCTTTGAACACAGAGTTCTGCTCCCAAGGAAAGAGGAACTAAATGGGTCCACACAAATAAAAATAATTCTCCATGAGACTGTCCCGGCTGTCCACATTTGCCAAAATAACCACACCACGCCAACCTTGCCTGCCAAATAGTGCCTTCTGCTGGAATTGTGGGGTTTTGGGATTAATGGCAGTCCCTTTCCTGCCAAGACAAAGGTATCCACATTAAGTTCACAGGTCTAGGCAAAAGGCTGAAGGTTTAACTAAGGATTTGTGGCCCTGCAGTTTCGGGGAGCGAACAGATCTGTATCGATTTACAACATCAAAAGGCTCACATCTTGTCTCTTTCATATCTATAAATAATAAGTATTGACTATAATAAACCAATTGAGAACAAACTGCTGGATCTCAGGCTGCTGTGAATACTGAATTAGTGGAGTGATGTGAAGCACAGCCTGTTTATTCCTGGGTTGTTGCTGCCACAGATGTCCCATCTTGCCAAAGGTTTCTGATCATCCTCCTGAAGAAATGCACAAGCATCCACAGTCTCTGCTGGAAGCTCTAATTTGCTTTTTCTCCAGAGAGAAGTTAAAATCCAAGGTGTTTCCAAGCAGTAAGGAATGCTGGCAATAAGACGTGAATTCACCCGGGCAGCTCGCAGCAAGTTCAGACCTGTGGGACTTTGTGGGGATTCCTAAAAGGGGCTGAGGATTTTCATCCAGCAGCCTGAGGTGTCACAGGGCTGGGCACAATAGAGAGGGAGGGTGGCCCTGGGGAGGCGCAGGGGCTCCATTTCCAGTTCAACAGCGACCTCTGCTCTCAGCAGCCTGAAGCGCGGCTGTCGCCGATCCGCTGGCTTCGGGGAATCACCTTCAGACACATCACCTCGGTCTGTTTTATCTATGGGGAATAAGGACACATCTTTCACACGTGGGCAGCCACCGTGACCTTCAAATGCCATCAGATGGAGCCCAGGGCTGCACGGCCCCGGCAGTTGTTAAAGCATCCTAGGATTTACCTTTTCCTACTTGGCTGATATTTAACCAGATGCCAAGAGAGACAAGGACACCTGGTTTCTAAATAGATTGTTTTCAGCGGGCCCCAAGAGGGGATATAGATATATGTGCACTCTCCCACACACACGAGACTTGCATGGAATCTCTGGAACGGAGCCGTGTAACCAAGGCAAACCAAAAAGAAGGTTCAGCTCCTAAACCTAACAACTGCCCCTTGGGGGCTGGGGGCATTAATGGGGGTGGTGGGACAGTTGAAATTCCATGGCACAGCACTGGGATACCACACACAACAGGTCACTTTGAGCTCTCCAGCACTCAGAACCGTTCCCAATATTCCAAGGCTAAAAGATCTGCCTCAGCTCCCCAAAACACACCATCCTTAGCTCTCAGCTCTCCCTCCCCTGCTGGTCTCAACTCACACTCCCCCATCTCAAGATCTGGGATGACCAGGACTCTTCTAATTCTTCACAAAACATCAAGCCAACTCACAGCTGTGAGAGTTCCCCACCCACAGCAGCAGAGGATCCCGTAGAAAATCCCACTTATCTCGTGCCAAGGGTCCAGCACTGCAGATCCTCTGTCAGGCTGCAGAAATCAGTGACAGCTCTCACTAGAGCAATTCCACCAAAGACCACCTGCCCTGTGTGTCCTGCATGGCAGTGGTCCACGGGAGCTGGGATTCAAGCAGAATGTGGTTTCCAGACCCTCTGAGGGTCAGCAGAATAAATGGATCCCTCTCCCTGGGAACAGAAGGATGCTTATGCCCATGGCAGCACTTCCAGCTGTGCCTGCCCACCTCAATAAACCCACGCACAGCAGCCCCTTCTACCCTTCTCCAAAAAGCTCCAAGCACTGCAAAAATCCATTTTGGGCTACAATAAGCACAGTGAGAATCTCACACCTTGCAAGCTCCAGAGGTATTTTACAAGCTTCCCAAAATATCAGTAACAAGCTGAATATCCTAATGCTCTTAGGAAAAACAGCTTTTAGGGCTGCAGTGTCCTCTGTATGGAAAAGCTCCACACTGCTCCCCCTTTCTCCATGCCCACTCACACTACTGCAAGTCATTGGGATAATTCATAGAAAAAGCAGCAAAGAAAATGAAGGTCAGTTTAAAATACCCTCTCAGTTGTAGATTAAAAAAAAAAAAATCAAGCTAAAAATAACTGTTTTGAGCAAGACAGAAGAGCTATTAAGCAACTTTAAATTGCCCAGCCAAGAGTATCCAAAGCTTGGACAGAAGTTGGCAGAAAACAGAGAATAGATCTCTGCAGCTCCTGAGGACTTTGTGTGCTCACCCTACATAGATATATATATAAAAAAAAATTTATAAACATCACCTTAACTATAAATTAATGTCACCCCACATATATATATA